>CAHIKZ030000457.1:0-2500 GCA_903632075.3 Acanthosepion pharaonis
GATGTTTGTTTTCTATAATGGTATGTTAGTTTTGAAAGTGATGCTATTTTTTTTTAATCATTTCATCCCAAGCAATGCAATAAAGCCACTAAGACGGAAGGGGTTACTGAGTATTACAGGCTAGGAGGAATAAAATTATTAAGGAAAGAGAACATTAAAAGAACAAGAATCAAGAAGATAAAGAATAATATTGCATTTAAAGTTTGGAGGATCAAATGTTGTACTGGGAAGCAAGAAACCGGAAGTGAGTTCCAGAAGCGAGAAGAATGAGAAAAGAAACTGTTACCATAGAGCTATCATGGAGGTTACTTTAATAGGTTTGTCGGACTTTCTTCATATCTATCTATCTATCTATCTATCTATCTATCTATCTATCTATCTATCAGTTTGTTCATATCTATCAATCAATTCATATCTATCAATTTATGTATCAGTTTTTTCATATCTATCATTTTGTTAATATCTATCTATCTATCTATCTATCTATCTATCTATCTATATATATATATATATATATATATATATATATCTATCTATCTATCTATCTATCTATCTATCTATCTATCAGTTTGTTCAAATCTATCTATGCATCAGTTTCTTCATATCTATCTATCTATCTATCTATCTATCTATCAGTTTCTTCATATCTATCAATCAATTCATATCTATCAATCTATGTATCAGTTTTTTCATATCTATCATTTTGTTAATATCTATCTATATATCTATATATATATTCATATCTATCTATCTATCTATATATATATCTATCTATATATCTATCTATCTATCAGTTTGTTCAAATCTATCTATGCATCAGTTTCTTCATATCTATCTATCTATCTATCTATTATCTATCTATCTATCTATCAGTTTGTTCATATCTATCAATCAATTCATATCTATCAATCTATGTATTAGTTTTTTCATATCTATCCTTTTGTTAATATCTGTATATATATATATATATATATATATTCATATCTATCTATCTATCTATATATCTATACATATATATATATATATATAAATATACATACACACATATATATATATATATATATATATATATGTTGTATAATAGTAAGTGTCGTTGGCGACACAGTGGTTTGAAACTAGATTGACAGTGAGTTACGCGAGCGATTCCATTAGTAAGGAGACCACGTGATCAAAAAGGAAGTGAATAAATACGAAGTAGAGTGATGACTATAAGGTTCACTTTTTACTCTTTTTGTCTATTCACTATTGCTATACGTTCACTCTCTCTATTCTACTACTATACGGATTACGATTCTCTTCTGATCATTATACTATTTGGCAATTACTACTTGAACCAGTATTACTAGTGAGGATAGAATTGGGAGACGTTACTACAAGTACCGGCGTCTACGAAGTGTAGACTATAAAAAATATTTTTACAAACTTTGGGGCGGGTTTCCCACGCCAAAACAAGGGTAAGAATCCATATATATACATGTTCGTAAATCCCTCGTTTTTGAATTATTAAGTTCAAAGAAATTTTACGTTAGATAGCGCTGTGTTGCCATGTAGACTAGCTTACATTTGTCATTCGTGTACATTTGTGGCTAATCTGTCTTCAACGTTCAACGTTTGTAGTACTGAGTTAACTGAGAAGTGTTCCATTTAACAATGACGGGGTATTCATATTGCGAGCAGGCAAATATGATTTTTACATACGGCCGTGCGGATGGTAATGGACGCGAGGCTGCACGGATGAGTCATCCAACCTTTGCTGCTGTTTATCGTCGCATTGCTGAGACACGATAAGTGGCATCACAAACTATGGATCGACGAAGACCGAGATCCGCATGTATGTCTGACCACGAACAATACATTCTACGAGCCGTCGGAGACGACCCAGGTATCAGCACACGTCAAGTGGCCTCATCATGTCATGCATCTCATATTTCCATTTGGAGGGCACTTCAGAAGCAGCTCTTATATCTGTATCATTTTCAAAGTGTGCAGGGTCTTTCGCCCTCTGATCACTCACCATGGGAGAAGTTTTATTGCACAAAATGTCGATCTGTTGTTTGTCTCTTCAGTCTTGTTTAAGGATGAGGCAACATTTGGAAGAGATGGAATATAAAATTTACACAACCAACATTTCTGGGCTGGCCAGAATCCCCGCGGTACAATACAGGCTAGACACCAGAATCAGTTTACGATTAATGTGTGGGTTGGAATTCTAAGTGACTGGTAGGTCCATATGTTCTCCTAGCGCGTCTTACAGGAGCTATCTGCAGGGACTTTATGTCTAACACATTCCCAGACCTGTTAGAGGATGTACCTCTGCTAATACGAAGACGCATGTGGTTCATGCATGGTGGAACGTCAGAATATTTTATTCGCATTGTTCGCGACGCACTGGCTGACAACTACCATGAAAGATGGATCGTTAGGAGAGGACCGGTTCGATGGCCTGCTCGTTCTCACGATCTGAATCCTTTGGATTTTTATCTGTGAGGCCACCTAAAAC
>CAHIKZ030000457.1:7500-55000 GCA_903632075.3 Acanthosepion pharaonis
TTCTCTTCAGGTTTGATGAGCGATCCACTTTAATTGTTCCTTCTATTGAACGTCCTCAAGTAATGTGTCTTTTGTTATTTGGTATAGTTCTTTTATTGTGATCCAGTAGCGCCAGTTCACAAGGTTCGAAGAATGTTCCCCGATAAGAACTACAGGACATTCGCCCAAAACCATTGATCTGAGAAAGCGTTTGCATACATCTGACAGTTTTCATATTCCTGAACGTTTTTGGCGCCATGCACAACAGCTTTATGTAAATCTCGATTTGACGAGGCTATTTAAGAATATGACTCGAGATTTTAGATATATGTTTTGGTTCTGTAGCAATTGGTGGTATTGGGAAAAACTACACCTAGAGCAGCATATCCTCAATTTCCTTATTTCCTATACTAAATTTGTTATAACTGATCTATACACGGAATTATTTGAAGTGTTTAATATTTACTAATTCCACATCTTGAAGTTTTATGATAGATTCAATGTAGGAGTCATCATTGTTTTCATTTAAATCACAGATCATAATTGCTGTTTTGAAAAGGTTTATCCAGAGTTCAATTTCTTGGGATACTTGGTAGTGTGAATACTTATGTTCTTGTTATAGCCTCCTCATTCATCACATCTCAGACATCACTTGGAAGTACTGAAGATGTGTGTGTGTGTGACTGTGTGTGTATGACAAAGTGTAAAAAGTTTTCATCGTTTCGTCCCTTAGGATTTCATCAAAATTGTTTTTGATATAAGAAAATTTCTATATTTGTATTCCATATATATATACATATAATATATATATATATATATATATATATATATATATATATATATATATATATATATATATATGTGTGTGTGTGTGTGTGTGTGTGTGTGTTATCTTTATCTAGGTAGATGAATAGATCACATCAATATTCCAAGGCTTCTCTTTATCTATATCTATGTGTATACATCATACTGTTCATATCTATCTATCTATCTATCTATCTATCTATCTATCTATCTATCTATCTATCTATCTCAGCCTCTTCATTATCTATCTATCTATCTATCTATCTATCTATCTATCTATCTATCTATCTATCTATCTATCTCATTATCTCTTCATTATCTATCTATCTATCTATCTATCTATCTATCTATCTCAGCCTCTTCATTATCTATCTATCTATCTATCTATCTAAGTCTGTTTACATGTAATTATGAATACCAGAATCTCTTGAAAATTATAATATTTTCCATGGTTAAGTAACTTTAACTGTTGGGTATCACTTTGCTTATCTTTGTTACTATCTCAGCCTGTTCTCATCTTTCCCACGTGTTTTTTTGGAAAGAGCTGAAGTGTCCCTACCTTCAAACGAAACGAGATCATCGTTGTAGCAAACCCCACACTTTACCATCAAATCCTGTATAATAATAATATTTTTCCTTCCTCTTTTGTTTTTTTTTTTTAACTTACAAACGGTTGTTGAAATGGGTGAGTCTCTTTCAAATGAGATTTTGCGTCGCGTGCCAAACAGCATTACCGAAAAATTATGTCTTGTATTCAATACTTTCAATCAAATTTACAAGTTCGGGATGGGGTAGGCGGTTAAACTCTGTTTTTCTCCTCTATTTTGGATGACCGAAATTTTTTTGAATCGCATCCAAGGATGAAATTAACGAACTGAGTCCAGAATTGGCAGACGAGACAGGGTTCTTATTCGGACTGTTAAAGCGCTGCATACTTAGAGAACTCATCTTATTGAGAAATAACATATAAGTATTGGGTGTCGACAAGCGTTCATAATAACAGTCTTCTGGCTGTGAGATCAAATGATGTTTTTTCACCGCTAGGCTCTCTGTGTGGCTTGTTACTGCAAAACTTAGACTCAACATGTACAGGGGAACACGTAAGGTAAAAACATGTTGGGTAGAAACATGTAGAGTAGAAACAGGTAGGATAAAAGCAAAGCGATTAAAAAATCAACACCATTTCATCGTTGAACCTTGTAAAATCTTTATAGTTCTCAATACCGAATCTTAAAATACCGAATGTCGTTATCCTGAAATTTAAAATCCCGAAATTTGCAAACCCGAATGTATCAAAATAACAAAAGATCAGAATCCTGAAATTTAAAATCCTGCAAGATTAGAATGCCCCCAAAAATAATCTTTGGGAGAATTTGAAAAAAACAAAAATTGGAAATACCTTTATTTCCAAACAGTTCCAAAATAAATAAATAAAATTAAAATTAAATAGTTTTTATACAAACCAGAATATATGAATAATTTATAATGAAAGATTATAATCAAGAACCCTAAGATCGTCCATAAAGTCTGGTCGGTTTTCACGATCGTTAACTATATTTTTAAGCCTTTCATCACCACAAAACACACATTTTCTTTTTGGACAAGACTTTTATCGGAAATTCTCTTCATATTCTTTTTCTACATACTGCTGCTTTTTTTCAAACTCTCCAATAATGCGATAAACACTGACATGAACATTGCCTAATGTTGAAACTTGACTAATGCATGGAATAATAATGCAACACAAAATGTACTTAGAACAAAATGTATTGAAACAAGAAAGTGTACACAATATTTACATATAGTCTTTTGTATATTCCTGGTAAGACCGTTCCTGGAGAATGTGTTGACTGAGTCACAGTCGCGCAGAGTCTCTGGTTGAATCTCTTGATTCCTCCCTCTCTTCCCGATACCAACCATATTTATATGGTCGGTACTCCACTATGCAAATTAGGTGGATCCTACCACAACACCTAATAAATTTTCCCATAGCCTGTGACATATTCTGGTTATATATATTTTTTTAATGAATATTGAATGTTTCAAATGTATAAACACTATTTAAAGGCTATTTTGTAACTGTTTGAAAATAAAAGTATTTCGAAAATTTCTTTTTTCAATTTCTCCCCAAAAATATTTTTCGGGATACAGATCTTTCAGAATTTTAAATTTCGGGATTCTGATCTTTCGGCATTTTATAAATTCGTAATTTTAAATTTAGGGATTTTAAATTTCAGGATTTCGACACTCGGGATTTTAAGATTCGGGTTTATGATCGGAACACCCTCAATAATACACTCACAAAAAGACTATTTTTGAAATGGAACATGGTATGTCTCGGGGCGCCGACTCAAAACTTAGCAATCATTTTCCACCATCGGCTTTAGTTTTTCTACACCAAAATACATATCCTTCTTAAAGAAAGGATCATCACCGAGTTAAGTCATTTGATGCTTAAGCACGATCTTAGTGAAAAATAAACCATAAATTCTGAAATGTGAATAAATGATTAAAATTAGCCTTTAGTATGATGATGTATCAGGCTTTTTAACAAATCACATCCCTAAATAGGTATCAATAAAAAAAACATTCACACTAAAACAGAGATCCTTTAAAAAATCAAGAAACATACTAAAGGCCAAGCAAATGTTCACTTCGGAAAATTTTTAACTTGAACCTTAATGGCTTTAGGAATTTTCTAGAATTCCAAGCAGATTATTGCAAATTATGATAAATCATTGATATTGAAACAAAATATTCAAGTACGTTTCGAGAAACAAGAATATTAAGAAAGAAAGAAAGAAAGAAAGAAAGATTTAAAACATTAAATAAACAAAATATTCAAGTACGTTTCGAGAAACAAGAATATTAAGAAAAGAAAAGAAAAGAAAGAAAGAAAAGATTTAAAACATTAAATAAACAAAATATTCAAGTACAAGAAAAAGAATATTAAGAAAGAAAGAAAGATTTAAAACATTAAATAAACAAAATATTCAAGTACGTTTCGAGAAACAAGAATATTAAGAAAGAAAGAAAGAAAGAAAGAAAGATTTAAAACATTAAATAAACAAAATATTCAAGTACTTTTCGAGAAACAAGAATATTAAGAAAGAAAGAAAGATTTAAAACATTAAATAAACAAAATATTCAAGTACGTTTCGAGAAACAAGAATATTAAGAAAGAAAGAAAGAAAGAAAGATTTAAAACATTAAATAAACAAAATATTCAAGTACGTTTCGAGAAACAAGAATATTAAGAAAGAAAGAAAGAAAGATTTAAAACATTAAATAAACAAAATATTCAAGTACGTTTCGAGAAACAAGAATATTAAGAAAGAAAGAAAGAAAGAAAGATTTAAAACATTAAATAAACAAAATATTCAAGTACGTTTCGAGAAACAAGAATATTAAGAAAGAAAGAAAAAAAGAAAGATTTAAAACATTAAATAAACAAAATATTCAAGTACGTTTCGAGAAACAAGAATATTAAGAAAGAAAGAAAGAAAGATTTAAAACATTAAATAAACAAAATATTCAAGTACTTTTCGAGAAACAAGAATATTAAGAAAGAAAGAAAGAAAGAAAGATTTAAAACATTAAATAAACAAAATATTCAAGTACGTTTCGAGAAACAAGAATATTAAGAAAGAAAGAAAGAAAGAAAGAAAGACTTAAAACATTAAATAAAGCAGTAGATACGTTTTCACTTCAGAATTAAATTCTATCGCTGACAACCTCAATTTTCTTTCAGAAATATTTGATGCAGACTCTGTAACGTGATTGCATCCAAGGTCTTTATAATGTTTTTATTCACAACTTTCAACAATACATTTAAACTGTCATTATCATCAGGCATTATCATAATATAAATCCCAGATGTTTGAGCAATCAGGAATACAATAACATTCTTCGTTTTTTGTTAGGCCGAGGAATTCAGGATTAATCTGAAGTCAGCGTCGCAAGGTTAGCTAAGCAAAATTATAAATTGACTTGCGCCAAAACATTTATAGGTCAGTGTAATTAGAAGTCTTATGTATTTTGGAGTTTTATCCACTGATCGTTCGATGCTGAGCCGTAATTATACGTGTAAAGGCAGACGCCCACGTTCCTAAACCATTCTTGTAAATACGTCATCATTATCATTACTGGTGTAGAATGTGCATCGCATCAGATCATGCAAGATATGCTTTGCACTCAGTGGAACTCAAAAGATATCAGCTGCAGAGTTGGCTTGATCTCCCAGCAAGAAAGTACCAGCAGGGATATATATATATATATATATATATATGTATAATATTTACATTATTTGGACTATTGTCCTCATCTTTGTTGGCATATTTATGACAACGTTTCGGCCGACGTACGCTCCGAACTTCTTCAGGTGGTTGGAATGTTGAACTGAACCATTTATTTCGCTCGCTGGGGTAGACTGTTCTAATTCCACGTGCGATGTCTAATGGTTGTCCGTTATCAGTTATCTCATGTTAATTCCCCTCTCCAAGTTCTCCACTACCTTAACCAGGTATTGAACTCACACTTTTGGGTCCTTTCACTGGATCTAACTAACGCCTTTATCCACTGCGCAGAAATATATATATATATATATATATATATATATATATATATATATATATATATATATATATATATATATATATATATATATATATATATATATATATATATATATATATATATATATATATATATATATATATAGTTCAATAAGGAAGTATTTATATATATATATTTATATATATATATATATATATATATATATATTATGCTCTGTAAATTTACATTGAGCACTATTTTGTAAAAATAAAAATATCTATAAGAACACCGGATTATATATCTTACTGTTCTTTTTTTATTTATATACATATATATATATATATATATATATATATATATATATATATATATATATATATATATTAGTTCAACAAGGAAGTGTTTATATATATATATATATATATATATATATTAATTCAACCAAGGAAGAGTTTATATATATATATATATATATAAACTATTCCTTGGTTGGACTAGTTCTGACCTCAGCTGAGAGTCGACAGGCCATGGACACAGGATTGAGTCATCCACATTCCCTTTTTATTCTATTGGTAAGAAGGAATTTCCACTCAGACAGCTTCTTTCTTTGGAACCAGACTTTCGACATGGTTATAATAAGAATCTTAACCTTGTCAATTTCATTCTATTGAGTCACTAAAACAGCTGAATTCCCTAACCCTCTTCCTTGATTGGTTTCGAACCTTGTAGAGGGTGGAATATTTAAATAAAAAATGTCGAGAGCAAAAAGGACAGATTTGACCCTCCATGATTGCAGACGAGAATGAAAGGTTTGCATTCGGATGACGGTTCTGTGGCTTCGCTCACACGCACTGGTACAGTGAAAGGGATTGAGGAATTCATGAGTTATGTAATGTTTAATATTAATCATATTAGGCAATGCTGTTAGACGATGATCCAATATGATTGTCATCGTATATATTTAGTCTAGTCCTTATTAATGGTTTTAGGAAGATCGTGGTTAAATGAAGCAACCTATTATCATTAACTTCTAGTTAGCTTCATGGTATGGTTACTTCTGAACTAAATCAGGATCATCTGAGAGAAAATCCGTCCCTTAGCACCCATTGTATTACATTTCGGTAAGTTGAGACATGGGTGTGCTAAACACTGAAAGGCATTGTAGAAATGGGCTGAGCCAGCAGAAGACACTTAGTCACAAAGGCTATATGTGTGACCATTAGCAGACAGGAAAAAAACATGGACTCTTCTTGCCAGCCGGTGTTGATAAGAGTTATTAGTGTATACAGATAACAGAAATTAACAAGTGAAAATAGATAGAGGCATTGTTGTCCCGAGTGTGTGGGACCGGGCCAAAAAAATCAAGACGCAATCGAGGAATCAGGTGAATATTATATTTAAAAAAAAGGCAAAGAGAAGTAAAAGAAAGTTGTTCGGAGGATAAGTTTTAGAAGTGTTCTTGCTGAAATTAAGTGAATTCTGTTTTTAATCAAAGATGAAAAGAAGGCAAATTTACACCGTAGAACGTTAAGATTTTCCTCGGGACCAAAAGATTATTATTGCTATTGAAACAGACATAATTCATGAGAGTGAGAGAGCAATGAAAAAAAAAGTTAAGGTATAATTATAGTAAAGGCTAATCAAAAAAGAAGCAGAAGAAAAAACAGCTGACCAGTTTTCGTTCCTGTCTCTTCAGAGTTCAATTGGGCAAATAAAATAACTGAGCTCGACGTCTAAAATGGTAAAAATAACCTAAATACGAATAATATAGATATTTACCAGCACGGCGATAATCGAATGTGACACAAGGTCGTGGTATTTAAAGTGCGTTTATCGGCAGTACCGTGGAAATATTATCAAACACCTTCGACACAAACCTCAGGCGTCGGGCAATAAACTCAACCCGCTTAAGCTCTGGTGAGATGCCCCCTCTTCCTGGAGTAAGGAGAATATATATATATATATATATATATATATATATATACACGTGTGTGTGTGTGTGTGTGTGTGTGTGTGTGTGTGTGTGTGTGTGTGTGTGTGTGTGTGTGTGTGTGTGTGAAAGTGAACATTGAAGTCAACACTCAGAAGCGACAGGATTTTTCATTGTAGATGCAATTGTCGGGGTTAGAAAAGTAAAAGATTTAGTAAGATCAAGAAATTATTAGATAAGTTTAAACCTCCTCCTGTGACGACATATTGAAAACTAATTCATTCCTTTGATTTAGTTTTACCTGCTGCATATCAAACCTATCTGATAACCTTTCAATACTGTTATGGAGACCTACCTTCATGGACAAAATAGACTCGTCTTATGGCAATATTATGCCTCGCAAGAGGACTGTAGATAGGAAGACGAGTTGACTACTCTACTTTGCCATCAGACGGGCGTGCAACACTTCTGTGTTCGTTCTTTTTGTTAATAATACGTTTTCACTGAATTGCTGAGTTCGAGTTTTCTTGTGGACCTCTTCCGGGTCGACAACAAATAATAAATGGATTCCCTTTTTCTTTCTGTCTTTATCTTTTTAATTTTTTAAAAGTTTTTTCTTGTTTGTTTTTTATCCTGGTTATGGTTTGTATTCATATTAATTTATTTATCTTATCTTTAAAATTGCTTATGGTTAATTTTTTTATCTTTATTTTTGATCGTCACTTTTTTATATTATTTTTTTTCTTTACTTCATTTTTTTACATAGGTACCTCCACGAAATCGCTAAAAAAAGAGCATAGCTTGATGAAAAAGACGCCAACCTTGCCGAAAACAAAATTTTATTGTCTAAATGCTTATGTTATTATTAAGAGGAAAGACCAAAGTTTTTTTTTAATTATTTTTTAAAAAATTTCCTTCTTTTTAGAACATTCTAAATTTTGATTAAAAAAACCTTGTTTCTATTTGTATCAGCGGAACTAGTAAATAACAGATAATTTTTAGCACGTTTTTTTGGTATGACACACATTAATTTGAAAAATCTTGCAAAAATAGAAATAATTATCGGATGTTAATGAAACTTTCAGGAACTATTCACAGATGATCGAAATTATTATAAATATGTTTGTTTTTATGAAAGTCATGGTAGAAATATTTTTTAAAAATATTTATTACCCCCTCCCCATAACTAATTTTATGAAAACGCTAGAAATTCGATCGCATCGGTTTTAGTGATTACAATAATTAAAAGCACAGGGCTTTGAGGAATGCAATTCATGTTTTTTTTTGTTTTTAATTGGATACGCAGTACCTGAAAATCAGCTCTGAATTGTAACATACAAAACTCAATAAAACAAAGATATTATTTAATTTCAAATGCTTTTATTTGCTTTTAGTTGTTTTTATGAATATGGACAATATTTTCTGAAAGCAAAAAAAATTTTTCGATGAAAAATGAATTTTTAATACAAATATTTTACATTTAAGTTGTTAAAATATTATAAAATTAGTTAAAAGCCGCATCGGCTTTCATAAGTGTCCTTATGAGATAGATCTTTTTTTAGCGCGTTGTAAATTGTATCATTTTGACTAATCAGAAGATCCCCAGTAATTAAGAAATGTAATTTTGTGCTTATAATGGAGCTGTAATTATAAAATACGGAAGACCAACCAGAATATAATTAAGTTGCGTTATTTGAGTTAAGCATTGTTCTCCGCTGTTAAGGCCTTTACTTTTGCGAAACACGTGTGGAGAAGTTAATTTGATTTTTCAATTTCAACTGAGAAGGGTACCATCTTATGAAATTTATATGATCTTATTTTTATATTAATCCCAGTTACGACATTTTTCCATAAATGAAATATCAAAATTAATAATAAAATGAATGCAAATACAAATAACAGTAGAATGTAATAAATGTACATAAAATTATAGTATTTTATGTACAATTCTGATAAAATTTCGTAAGAAAGGTACCTATAAATTAATTAGATACCTTTCTTAAGAAATATGAAATTTAATGTCACTCTTAACAGTTTTATTTTAATTTCTTTAGAATATATTTCCCATAAAGCATCATAAACGTAAAGGTGAAAGCTAAGTACAAAAAAAAAAAAAAAAAATTAGACCGCTGAAAGTTTTCGTTAAAAATAACGGGGTAAATAATTTGTTCACGTAAATGTAAATTATTTCATTTTTTCTCCTTCCGTAGAACAAATTAGCCTCATGGAATTCGTAAATATATCATTCATCACATGTCAAGAGACGCGAAAGTTTATGACCTGCTTTTGTTTTATTTTCAAATTACATCTTTTGGCACAAAAGCTAAGTTAAGTTTGGTTCAAAATATTTTAAATAAACATTATAATTTCTGATTTTCTTAAAATAAGTTTTGAAAAAATGATAATTGATATTTAAAAAATTTCAAAGTCAATTTCCATTTTTTTTTAAAATGGAAAAAATGGTCAATTTTGCTGACTCAAAAAAAAACTAGATTTTTAACGAAAATTTCGGACGTGCTAGGAACGATTAAAAATGGAAAAAAATACCCCAAAAAATACTTTGACCTTTCCTCTTAATAACAAACATTTAGACGATAAAATTTTGTTTTCGTCAAGTTTGGCGTCTTTTTCATCATGCTATGCTCTTTTTTTAGCGATCTCGTGGAGGTACCTATTTTTACATCATCATTTCATAAATCTTTTAAATTAAAAAAATAATTATTAATTTGTAATTACTTTTATATTTTTTTTAATTATATTATAATTATTAGTATTACTTTTTTATATATTTTAAATTTTTTATTTTCAATAATTTTTTCAAATTTATTTTTCAATATAAACTATCTATTTAATATTTATTTATGTTTATCTTATATTATTTGTTAGCATATTTTGGTATTTTTAATGATGA
The DNA here is from genome assembly GCA_903632075.3 of Acanthosepion pharaonis. Lineage (NCBI taxonomy): Eukaryota > Metazoa > Mollusca > Cephalopoda > Sepiida > Sepiidae > Acanthosepion > Acanthosepion pharaonis. Next base: position 17,679 of record CAHIKZ030000457.1, read on the forward strand.
CATTTTTTTTTATATAACTAATAATTTATTATTATTTTTTTTTTTTTTTTTACTTCTTTTCTGGCCATATTTTATCTCCCTTCGATTTTTTCATAACCCCAACTCGGGATTTTAGTGTTAATATCTGTGTTAAATTTTGTGTAATCTTTTTCTATTCAAGCCAGAGAACATGCGCCTCCCTTTACCACTACTCGGACATTTTGTTTGGTTAGCTCAATTTCATATTTTCAACGACAGTCTCTATGTAATTTTAAGTTTCTAACACTGTATTAGTTCACCATTTGAGACGAAAAATGCTAGCACATTGACGCTAGTTGAAATAGTTTATTCTCATGTGGTAATTCTGGATTTCTCTATTATGTAATATATATATATATATATATATATATATATATATATATATATATATATATATATATATAGTTTTAAGGTGTGCTATATTTATGGGATAAAGTGCTCAATATCAGAGATAGAGCGTATGTAAAATAAATATAAAAGTCAACATTGAAGTCAGTACTCAGAGGCAACAGGCTGTTTCATGCTAGACGGCCTGACGATGGCGTCTTGCATGAAACAGCCTGTCGGCTCTGAGTGTTGATTTCAACGTTCACTCAAACATTGAGGGAGTAAACAGGGATTTAGGTTTACTTAGGGAGTATAATTTTCATACAGGGGCCTCTAAACATCAACATTCCTCGGTAAGATTAAGTCCCACTTATTTTTTTTATTCCTTGTACCGTTGAAAAAGGACACAGTCGTGTTAGAAAATGACGACATTGAAATCTGTTTCGTCGTGCTTCAATTCAGTCAAAAGGTTAACATATAATAAATATCAATTTAATTAACAATATTGGTGTCATTTCGTTGATTTTTATTCTTCAACTTTTATTAACCGGCCTATTAAATCTACGTTAAGACGACTGGATGGAACATATATAAAGACCCAAAGAGTGTGAGTTCAATACCCGGCTAAGGCAGTGGAGAACTCTCAGAAGGAAATTAACAAGAGATAACTGATAACAGACATGCATTAAACATGGCACATGGAACTAGAACAGTCTACCCCAGTGAGCGAAATTAAAGGGTTCAGTTCGACATTCTAACCACCTGAAGAAGACCTGAGCGTACAACGGCCGAAACGTTGTGATAAATATGGCGACAAAGATGAGGACAATAGTCCGAATAATGTAAATAATGTACATAATACCTAATCTCAGAAATATAGACAGATATATAAATTTACTTCGAAAAATCTAAAACATCAGTTGGAAATCCCGTAAAACGTTTAACACAATTAACGCAAAAGTGAGACCAATCTCTCTTAAGCTCAAACAAAAACGATTAGAGTTTGCCGGCCACTGCCACCGAACGGACAGGAAAATGGTCTCATTTTTAATCCTATGACATCCTTCCGGAAGTGTCTTCTCACGAAAATTAACTTTCCCTGACACTCGGGACTCAGCGTTTCGGGATCTGGGGACAGCAATGCAGGAGCAAACAGTGTGGAAAGGGATTCTTGGTGCCAGATCAAAGGATGATGACGATGAATGATGACAATGGAATCAGCATCCACGTATAAGAAGCACACGTGGACCACCTTTCGTTTTAATAAGTTACTTATATATTTAAAAATAACACGAACCGCGATGTCGAAATAGATGTTCTCCTATTTTCGACATCAGGTGTTTAGAGTAATGCTTTCACGTCGTTTGTTATAAGAAGGCGGTCGGCGGTTCTGATGTTAAATCGTTTTCGCTTCTCGTTTGTAGAACAAGACAAAAAGTAAAAGCCAGAAAGTAACAGGCGAAAAGTAACAGGCGAAAAGTAACAAGTTCATGAACACGCTTGGCTCTAATAAAGGTCAGTCTAGTGGAAATGACCAACACTGGCCGTCAGCAAGTAAATAATCTATCGTCTGCCCGTTTCTTATCTTCGATATACGCAGTAAAAAGATATCAATACATACCAGCAGTTCTACGCAAAACGCCTACACAGGTATGTGAAGCATCCGTTTCTACATATATTGCGTATTGTGTACTCGGATGAGATTAAGTATCAGTATACAAATGAATCACTCCGACATGCAAAACACTCGAGCAAAAGACATACAAGTGGTATTCGTCTGCGTGTCTTATCAGTTGGATGTACAGACAACCAGTTGCTTACGGCATCCTCTGTCATAGCTGAAAATGCGAGGCCTTTTATACACTATGAGAACATTAGCTGGTTCTATTATGTAAAAGTTTTATCTGCCTAGGTTGCAAGATGTAAGATGCCTGATCTTAAGGGAACAATATTGGATTAGAGCTCGTGGCCTTTTCCATTGGGTCGCTTTTCCATACGTGATTTCGTTAAACCCTTGACAAAATTTACGATGAATAAATATTCTGACGAAAAGAACATTCCTACACCTTTGCCTATATTCCTTTGATTCGTTTTCTACGGCTTATTAACCATTTGCAGGTTATTTAAAGCCAGAAAATACTCTTAGATTGTAAGCATTTCTTTTCTGAGATAATAATGTTTTAGGGATACAACTCTTACTAATTAACCCATAGAGAGCGGGAGAAGAGGCGGATCCCTAGCTTTTCCAAGGGTATTTTTGCGTAAGTGAATATAACAAACCCAACGGGAATTGGAACTCGGCACTCCGATTAACAACTCCGAGCTATTATCCATTACACCATCCGCACACCCAAGCTTACAGCAACTGGTATTCACAACCGGTCACCCATCTAGGTTCTGATCAGGTACGATATTGCTTACCTTCTGTGATAATACGGGAAAGGGTGTTGATATGATTCTTGTAGTGATTGTGAATTTTAAATTTCTTTTTTTTTACGTTAAAATTGAAAATGGAGGAAACTGGGCGTTTGGGTAGACATCCGGGTTTTTTTAAACAGTGTCAATTACATTCACCGGATTGTGCATAACGGAGTCTTAATAAATGATGAGTTTTGAATATCTCTCGAACTGGGCGGTCTAAATCACCCTGGGGAGCATTTATTTTGTTTAACCCCAAGTAAGGCTATAAAGCCATTCAGATGCAAGGGGTTAGTGAGTGTGAAAGAATAAGAAAAATAAACAAGAACAATAAAACATCAGGAAATAAAATGTGAGACGATGACGATTGACATTGTATTTAAATTCTTGAAGATCAAGTTTGACCGGAAAACAAGAAGTCGGTAGAGAATTCCACAAGCGAGAAGAATTTTTCTCTTAACAAAAAAAGCAGTATTTACTCAAATATACCAGGTGTAACAGCAAAATTGTTCAATTGTTAGATTAAGCTTTAAACCGTTGTATCTTAGAAATGATTAAAGATATCTTACTGGAATTCTCCAATATCTTTATAACAATATTGGACTCTACATTGAACAATACGAATGTTGAAATGATAAACCAGCTTGCTGTTGTGACCTCCTGAACCATTTTTCCTCTCTACTGGTCCCTCTTTTTAAAACTTATACACCGTTCTTGAATGGACTTTGAAGATGGAAGCCAGAGTATGAATGTTGGTACCATTAATGAAGGCTCAGTTGGGGCTGACAAAACGAATTTATCCTGTTCTCTGTCTAGCTGAATAATTCAAAGGGTTTTTCGTACGACAAATGGTGTCAAGATGGTTAAACGTCTTATCTGAAAACCTGGAAAAAGATTTTTAGATATTAAACATTTGGGGGGGGGGGATGAACAATTATCACATGCTGTTATACGATTTGGACAATTTTGCTGTTACACCAGATATGTATAGACTAAAATAAAACGGTTAATACATATGACGGACTCTCCAGTTAATCTCCAGGGCAACTCACTCGAATTGAGGCATACTGACAGCTGAGAGGTTACTATTTAGCTTGTCTTTATACATGAGCCACGACCGTTCAAAATTCCTTTATCCACTGTCAAGCTGGCTATAACATAAAGACCATAGGTATTCTGTCATCACTCATCCTTGTAAGATCACCAGCCCAGTGAAGTGGATACATCAGGAAGATCTCAATTCCACCAAGACTGCATTTTCATTGGGTATCTATCTATCTATCTCTGTCTCTCTGTCTCCCTCTCTCTCTCTCTCTCTCTCTCTCTCTCTATATATATATATATATATATATATATATATATATGTATATGTATATATAACCTCTTTACACTATATTTATAATTTATAAACTTTCCCCTAGACTAAGATCTCCCCAATTCTCTTTACATTAATCCTTTACATTCTTTTATGTATATATTTAAAAAACCCTTTTTATTCCTCTTTTAATTTTAAAATAATATTTCATTCTCCACTGACCACTGTCTCGTGCCTTTCGTCTGACTGAAACATTGAAATGGATAAATTTTGCTTTAGTTTTTCGACCGTTTTTTTTTCTCTGTAGCTTTCACAGTTATATTTCTATTTCTGACACAAACTCAGTCCACACTGGGGTTGATAAGACAGACGACCGACCGATATTTTCGTTTGTCAAAATAGGCTATTCCCTATATGAGATGATTTTGGATTCTATTCTTTATTAATTATATATATATATATATATATATATATATATATATACAGTGTAACCCGGATATAAAAGACCCGGATATAAGAGAAACCCGGATATAAGAGAGATTTTCTCCGGTCCCAAATTAGAGCCTGTGTTAATGTATACAAAATAGACCAAACCCGGATATAAGAGAAACCCGGATATAAGAAACTTCTTCTCCGGTCCCGACAACTCTCTTATATCCGGGTTACACTGTATATATATATATATATATATATATATATATATATATATATATATATATATGAGCACATTGCATTATATATATGTGGATTTAACAGTAAAATTTACTAGTTTTAAATGTGAAATTATGACTTTCTTCTCACGAATTTAATGTTTAATACTTGTACAAAGGCAAGCTGGCCAAGTTGAAATGTCAGGAAAATAAAACCCGTATTTGGGGAAATACAATGAGGAATTTGTTTTTAAATTTCTTATTGATATCATTTCAGTATTACGAAGAGAGTGGGGTAATCGAAAGACAACTAATCAATGATAGATGTCTGAATTCGATTAAAAAATATTTCAAATCATTTAAAATTCTAGAAAGAATAAAAGGTTGATAAAATGCTTCCATTTCAGTTGGAGTTTGTAATTATTATATTTATCAGGTTGATTCCTTTTGACATTTTAAAACACTTGCGAAAATTATTGGATTTTATATATTAATGGTAATAATAATATTAGCCGTTTCCTTATAAGGAAACATTCGGCATTCATTGTCCGCGCAGCAAGGACTTCTTTCGGTTGACATTTATAAAATATTTTTCTGGAAACAAATTTTAGAAAAATAAGTTTCTCATTTTTAGTCACTGTTATCGCTCTTTCAAGTATTGATGGGGGTTCCCTTTCTAACTATTGAGTTGTGTGGAGTTTCAAAATCTTTACTATGTCATTATTTTCTCTTTGAGTTACATTTTGTTGTGGTGTTCTCCCTCTAAAGAGTCTATATTGGACTCTTCCGCATACTATAAAATTAGAAGGAGAGAAGGCCTTGAGGGGAACAGTCGACCAGACTGTTCATTGCTGTCGAACTCTCTGCCTCGGCGGAGAGGAACCCGGACGAAGCTTTGCCGCAGGGCAAAGTTTCGTCCGGGAGGTAGACAGGCCCTGTAAACTCGGCCTTGTGCCATATACATCCCTCGTGGGGCAGGCTGTTAAATATTAACAGTCGATTAGATTGTTCATCTGTTAAAATCTCTGCCTTGAGCCGAGAGGTACCCGGTCGAGGCTTTGCCGAAAGGCAAAGTTTCGTCCTTGGAGGTAGACAGACCTTGAAACCGTTTATGCGGGTTCTAAGGGAATATTTTTGGCCGAGCATACGGGCTCGGAGAACCCACGGTAAATTCGGCCTTGTGCCACATAAATCCCTCGTGGTGGTTGGGGAGGCTGTTAAATATTAACAGTCGAATAGATTGAAGCCTCTCATTTCAAAGCGAAACCAAAGGGCACGCCTGGAGTATGCGAGAGAACATGTTGTTTGGACTGACGCACAATGGGATACAGTTCATTTCAGCGACGAGTCCAACTTTACTATATTTGGTTCTGAGGGCAAAACTTACATACGCCGTAGAACAGATGAAAGACTGTCTTCTCAATGTGTCAAGAAAACCGTTAAGTTTGGTGGCGGCAGTGTGATGGTGTGGGGAATGATTTCATCTGCAGGAGTTGGCCCTATCATTCGCGTACATGGCAATATCAATGCTGAAATTTACAAAAGGCTTCTTCAGCAGCGTGTGGTACCAAGATTACACCATAATCTTTATGAATCTCCTATTTTCATGCAGGACAATGCACCTTGCCACAAGGCTCAGAAGGTTATGACTTTATTTGAAGAAGGAATCGCCCTAATAAAGTGGCCAGCCCAGAGCCTCGATCTGAATCTAATAGAAAATGTTTGGAAGATAATTGGAGAAAGGGCTCAGAAAAGAAACCCAAAAAACCCGGATCACCTATGGAAGTTATTGAAAGACGAATAGGAAGGAATTACTGCTGATTTTTGCAAGAAATTAATTAGATCATGTGGTCGACGATGCAGAGAAGTCATTGAAAATAAGGGGATGTTTACCAAATATTAAATTTTGTTGATATTTTGTTCACAATCAAGTATTAACAAGATCGTTCCTTAACTTTTGTCCAGTAGCTTATTTTCTTTGTTCCATTTAATCATTATTTAAAAAAAAACTATTATGTAAATTTTTGTAACTTTGTATAATATTTATGAATTACACCCTAATCTTTATTCGGTAAAAATTTCATTGCTAATCATGCATTACTTTTTAAGTAATACGCATATTTCTGTCTGTTGTTTCCGTTCCATATATATGCAAGGACGAATGGTTGATTTCTAGATTTGAAGGATACACTTTAGCGAGCAGAGCCTTCTGGCGCGACACTGAACTAACTTTCCTTGCAGTAGATGAAGCTATAGATTCAATGTAGTTGTTCCACCTCAAGTCAGTGGTCAGCGTCAGGCTATGCGGACGGAGAGAGGCGCTCTCGTGGAGTTGGGCATCAGTCATCCTGATGGGAGACCGGGAGAGTTCTCTTTGATGGGTAACTGAGATCAGTTTTGTTTTAGAGGCATTAAAGTTTGCATACCATTTCCTTCTCCCGTCAACTACAGATTGGAGTTCCTTCTCGTGGCCTACGGCCAGGTTAGTTTTGTCAACGATGCCGGATCTACTATTAAGGCAGGAGTAAATAGTAGTGCCGTCAGCGTAGATGCCAGCTTGGGAGTTGATGACATCAAGGAAGATCATTGATGAAGATGAGAGACAGAAAAAAATCTTTCCTTCAGTTACTTCTCTTTTAATTGTTTCTCGTATCAGTTCTTTCCACTTAGGATTGTCGTCCCATGGATGGGTATTGTACCTTCAATGGATGCGTATTGTACCTTCAATGGATGCGTATTGTACCTTCAATGGATGGGTATTGTACCTTCAATGGATGCGTATTGTACCTTCAATGGATGGGTATTGTACCTTCAATGGATGCGTATTGTACCTTCAATGGATGGGTATTGTACCTTCAATGGATGGGTATTGTACCTTCAATGGATGCGTATTGTACCTTCAATGGATGGGTATTGTACCTTCAATGGATGCGTATTGTACCTTCAATGGATGCGTATTGTACCTTCAAGCTATTCTTGAAATGGTCGCCCGCGTTGCAGCTAATGAAGATATAATTACATTATTTGATTCCTGTTTTGATCAAGATTTATTGACATCAATTTGGACACTCGTTTAATGCTGAATTTTAAATGTACCCTTTCTTTTTTTTCAAGGGCTTTGATGTTGTACCTTTTTTAAGGGCTTTGATGTTGTACCTTTTTTAAGGGCTTTGATGTTGTACCTTTTTCAAGGGCTTTGATGTTGTACCTTTTTTAAGGGCTTTGATGTTGTACCTTTTTTAATAACTTTCTTAATTTCCTCATCAACAGCATGAGTTTTTTTGTTTGGAGGTTTACTTTGTAATGATTGGATTAATATTGATATATATATATCTATTTCTGCCTGCATCTTTACTTTAGTGGGGTCAGGGTTGAAATGTGATTAAAAGTTTTTTATGAGACCAGATATTTCTTCTGTGAAGGTTTTTGATTGTATTATATTCTCCACATCTTAACATATTGTATTAGCTTCATTAATTTCATTACTAATTTTCTACAGATTTTAGTTTCTAGTAATTTATTTTAACTAGTCATTTATTTTCTTTGTTAATAGTTTGGTATTTTCCCTTCCATTTCCCCTCTTTTGTTTGTTTCTTGTACAAATGTTTTCAACTCAGGATTGTTGTCTCCTGGGTGTATCTTTTTTTTCCTTCTAGGTATTCTTAGAATGGTCTCACATGCTTCAGTTACTGACGATATAATATCTAATTCCTCTATTTTCATCAATATTAATTTACATCAAATTGGACTCTAGTTTATTACTGAATTTTAAATGTACCCTTTCTTTTTTAAGGGCGTCAGTGTTATACCTCGCTGTTTTTCGTGATTTATGTGGACGGGGGTGTGCTATTTTGTTGGCTGGTGTTATCAGTTTAGTTACAAGTTGTCTGTGATCATATTGATAGAAGGAGTTTTATCCTCTTACATCTGTCACAAATTGCCTAAACCAAGAGTTTGATGCTGAAGTCAATATTTTTTTGTTACGTTATCAGATGCCATGTAATACGGTGTTTCGTGGTATGGTCGAACCATGTGTTATGGATGGAATTTCTTTTTGAGTAAGAAATGTTTGTCAAGAGTTTCCCTTTGCTGTTTGCGGTTTTCGTTTGAAACCGTCATTGGCGCAATGGCGTTCAGAATACTTGAGGCAGCATTAAAATACTCATTAATACACAGTTTTCTGTTTGTTTTATCTAATATACATAGTCTACCGTGTAAAAATTATTTCTTTTTTTCTGAAACAACATGGGATATAAGCTGATATCACCCATGAACGACAATGTCGGCAGACATCAGTGATTCGGGTTGTTGTCTATTACAGTATCTGGCCATTGTAATTTCAACTCCATGTTGTCTTTTCTACTTGTATATTAAAAACAATATGCCTGGCTACATACACAATTCCGGAAAATCCTCGTTGAAAACAACTATACTTAAACATGAAAACAACAAAAACTAAACATTCTTGAAGCTATATACATGAAATCTCCACAAATATTCTTAAATGTCTGTAATTGGTAACAGAAGCCATTGGTTTATACCAACGGCTTCACATACTTAATACTTCTCGTTTTCACTCTCGCGTAGTCATGTATGACGTCATGAACTGCGGTGCGATTGTTGCTTCTAGCGTCTTGTATGCATGAGTTTGTCGTTGCTTGGAAATCTTCCATGTAAACATAAACAGACTATCATTATTGTTTTTTCCGTGTATTGGTTAATATATTGTAATGTAATTGTCACCTTTGATAATGGCTTATGTAAGCCGAAAGCTTAGATAGGATTAAAAAAATATGGATCAATATTGTGAATTTCTTTCTTCTTTTAATGATAATGTTATTAAGCTTATCAGACGTTATGAAAAGAATTTACATAAAATAAATAGACAACACTTGTATACATTATTTAATCAAACATGCATCAATATATATATATATATATATATATATATATATATATATATATATATATATTGTTGTGGATTCCGGGTTGAAATCCGGTACCAATAAATAACAAACGCCAGGAATTAATATATGAAAATAATGTATTAACGTAATAATACAAACTGGTAATGCAGGTTAGTAGTTCCAGGAATACGGGTTAGTAGCAAAATATATATATACAGCCTTTGGTATTGAAGTATCGCTGTATGACTTCTTACTGTGTCTACGTGCTCGCTCACTGTGACTCCTACAACGCTGTTACCTCACCCTCACTCTTCCGGTTACCTACAACCTTTTACTCTGGACTCGACTCGGTCTTGCTATCGTCTCATGTAGCAGTAGTATATGTATATAGTGGGTGAGTCCATTTGTGTAAAAAGGGGTGGACCCCTCAACATATATATATATATATATATATATATATATATATATATATGTGTGTGTGTGTGTGTGTGTGTGTGTGCGTGCGTGTGTGTGTGTATGTATATGATACCTTTTGATTCCTTGGGGAACATAAGGCCGCAAGATATCGTTGCGGTTCCTGTAACAAGTAAGTTTTTAGGTGAGTAGTTTGTTAGCTAACAATTCCTAACCTGGAGGACTAGGGTGTGTCTTTCATCTGGCTCCTACCCCACAGACCTGTTGAGCTTGGATGAACCTGCTGAGGGCCATATCACCTGCTCACGTAGCTCTGAAGGACGTTGAAGCACGCAAGCCGTCCTATCACGTTAAGGTGACACACCATCAGGACAGATTTTCTCCTTGTGTCCAGTCCCAAATAAATTGTATCCCAAATGCGCAATGGAGTCATTTTGACCCTCCTGTTGCATACAGATAACATCAAGGTTTTGCGTGTAAGTGCAAACCTGAAATCATTTGATCCCGACTAGACGTTAATTTGTTCCATTTTCCACCTGAAGAACTTTTAAAGATTTGATTTCATAGTCATGTTTGTAATTGTTTTTGATAGGCGAGGTGGTTTACTGGAGCTTTCCTTTTAATAATTATCCGTATAATAAGTGTATAAGAATTTCACAATGGATAAATTTGGCGGGAAAGTTACACCAATAGAAACCACTTTCTCCCTTATATCAAGTGTTTTGAAGAACGAATGGTTTGATATATTAGCTTCCCTTCTACAAAACGATCAAACAATAAACAAAACGTTTGAAATAGGGACTTCAAAACTGAAACGATACAAAGTCTATGGAAGAGAAAGGGAATAATTATGATAACACAGGCCCTCATGATGAATACCTGAGTTGAAGCTGCTGAAGAAGACTTTACCAACGCTTACCTGTTCACAGAACAACTCTTTTATGCTCTTCTGTTTTTTAAAGAACTTATCCCGCTTTCATACACCAGATAGCTGACACTATTTACATTGTTCGGACTATATTTGTTGACATAATTATCACAACGTTTCGGTCGTACTGAACCCTTTATTTCGCTCGCTGGGGTAGACTGTTCTAGTTCCACGTGCCATGTCTAGTAGATGTCAGTTATCAGTTATCTCCAGTTAATTCCCCTCTCCAAGTTCTCCACCGCCTTAATCTGGATTTGAACTCACAGTCTTTGGATCCTGTCACTGGATCTAGCTAATGCCTTTATCCATTGTGCCATGTGACCTTGAGGACATCTGTGTATGAATTTCTGGGTATTATAAACCTAGTGTCTTCAGCAACCATTTTTTTTACCAGTGTTCATATTGTAATTTCTGCTGTAATCATTACATATTTTTACCAGACCTCATATTGCAATTTTCGTTGTTGTTATTGCTTTTCTCTGGCACTCCTTATTACTGGTTCCCATATTGTATTCATTTCTATGTTTGGTCGGCTCAGGAGATTTTTGTGGCCTAGCATTAAGTTTACGAATTTTCCAATGAGTGCCATCAGTGCCATTCTCATTACAGCTGTGTTTGTAAATTCACACGGCATAGTCTCGGAAATATTAAATAGACTGTGGCTCTCATTTCCCCATTGTACTCCTGATGAAGTCTGACATTTTTCTGTATTGGGCTCCTCACCAGATTTTCTGGACCGATAAATATCTTTTATTAGATCGATGCATTCAGTGGATTTCGATCTTGGAAGGTAGAAGGTAGTTTCTAATGGATAAGAGGAAATCTCTATTGATGTGCTCATATACTGCTGGAAGGTCTATATAGCAGGTATACAATTTATTGGGTCGTGGGAAGTTGCCTTTCTTAAAACGAGAGCTGAATGAATATAATGTTCTTTAATAATTTCCCTATAATGGATACAGTTAAGATACCTCTGTAAGCGTGATGGTCTTGAGGCGTATCTTTTTTGTTTCCATGGTGCAAATCTCTTTTTTATTTAACCGACTTTCATACAAGATCTCCAGTCAGCGTCAATCGGGAAAAAAAACCTTCAGCGAATTTAACCGATGGTTAAACAAAAATGGATGTATAGCTGGTACAATGGATAGCAGCTTGGAATGAAAAACCGGAGAGCCGGGTTCGAATTCCTGTCATTGCATTCACTTACGCATAAATAAACTTAGGAAAGGTATGAATCTATCTCTTCTCTCCCGAGGTAAGGGCTAAATAACAGGTCATATTAGGCCATTTACCTGTGGTTGGCAACCAGTCTAGGAGGAGGAAAATGCAAAATCGATAGAGCATAGGGCAAGCAACTATATCCCGTAAAAATCAACTTGCTCTGGAAACCACTGCAGTAATGCCTAGCATGCTCCAGGACGAGAGCGGTGGCCCCATGCTCCTGGGGGAGTCAACTGGAGTTGAGAGCTGTGGCTTAATACTCCTTAAGGAGCCTACGGGACTTGTGTGTGTGTGTGTAAATGAAGGATGCTTTAGGCAGGAAATCGATGACTTGTCGTCGCAAGAAACAATATGTTATAGTGATATTTTGATAGACAAAATAGATCGAAGCTAAAACGCGATTTAATCTTATTTGATAAATAATTATTACTGTGCTTTTGAGAGACATGATTTTAAAACAGCGTTGAGTCCTTTGCTAAAACGAACCTGTATGACGTAACATTTAACATTCTATGCTCTAAAATCGCATTGCAGCAATACAAGCCCATACTATTATCATAAGATTATACTAGGTAAGCTAAATTTCGCACATAACGAAAAATTATATCGAGTGTTCATTGCTACAGGTATGGCTAGAAAATCTGAAAACACCATTGTGCGGTTGGTGTTCGAGCATAGGCAAGCATAAGGATTTGTTATTATTGAATTATTCTTGGCATTAAATGAGACATTTCTCATCGTGAAAGTTTAATAAACACTTTTTTTGACGAGCAGGTTCTAAAATTTCTTGCCTGAGGTAGTAACGCAAAAATTTCCGAGAAAAAAAAACAAAAAAAAACATACAGAAGTAAAAGAACAGGTCGGTACTTGAACTGTTGTCGATAGTAAATCTCATTTAATCCATTTGTAACTTGTTTGCTGTTGAGGCACCTAAAAACCGGCACTTGTTAGATTTTGAGTTGGAAAAGTTTCGTAGCAACATCACGATCGAATTAATGACAGAACTTTAATATCTTTGCATAGGATAAATTGGAATCGTCGTACATCTATCTATCTATCTATCTATCTATCTATCTATATATATATATATATATGTATATGCGCGCGTGTGTGTGTCCGCAAATCCTTTGTTTATTTAGTTATTAAGTTTAAAGTTTATGGTAGATGCTGTTAAATATAAAATCCAAGATACAAACCAAAAATACATTTACAAACTTTCGGAGTGGCTTTCTGACACCAAAATAAATGTCCATATAAACATATGCCCAAAAGTCCACAGTCGTGCCTCAACACAGTAAATCAATCAAATATTCAAAATGTCGCTAGGTCGCTTCACCAGACGCATGAACCCGTCGGATCATTGACTGGCGAGCTCTTTCATATACTCCCACACGGTGTCGAATGGTTTCGCAGGCCCCCATGACAAGTTGATGAAGCGTCTTTGCATTATTAATGTCTATTGCATAAACCAACTGTTTTATCCATAAAAAAAATATAAAAAAATCATATATAATAAAAAAAAAATAATATAAATAAAAATCCAAAGGATTGAGTTCGGAGTGGAGGGACATTCGTGGTCAGGCGTACGTGTAGATCTCGGTCTTACTCGATCCATAGTTTGCCACGGATCCTGTCCCAGCAATGCGATGATAAATAGCAACAAAGGCTGGAAACGCAATTTGATGCAGCCGTGCAACCTCGCGTCCATTACTATTCACGTGGCCGTATGTAAAAATCATATTTGCCTGCTCACGATATGAATATCCTGCCATTGTTAAATGGAACATTTCTCAGTTAATTCACTACTACTACACACGTTCAATGTTGAAAACAGACTAGCCAAAAATGTACACGAATAACAAATGTAAACTAGTCTATATGGAAACCCAGTGCCTTCTGCGGTAAACTTGCTTTAAACATAAAACAAAGGATTGACGGACATATGTTCTTATGGACTTTTATCCTTGTTTTGGTGTTAGAAACCCACCCCAAAGATAATATATATATATATATGTATGTATGAAATTGACTGTCAGTTATTTATTATATTTTCTGTCGCTATTATATTATATATATATATATATATATATATATATGCGTGTGTGTGTGTATTTAGGCAGCATATTTTCATTCAAACATATTTCATTAAATAATACAGATATATTCATTGAATAAGATAAACATATTATGCCTATTTATTTATTATGTTTATATGCCTATGACCAACGCAACAAAAATTATTAGGAGTGTAGCAGCAATGTGTTGATGTGCATTTAACAAACATTTAATGCCATTTTGCATTTCTACCAATTTCTGGTTAGCTCCCTTATATTGGGACGCTTGTTTTGAAAAGGATTCCATAGCTACAAGGGATAAATATAAAATATTAAAACAACTATAGTAGAGCACGTTCACGCGTGTTTTTTAAAAATCACCATCATGACGGAATGCACATTTTATCGCAGTTACAGTAAGTTTGTCTTTGTAATTCACACCTGAAGATGATCTTGGGGGAGATCGTCAGTACTTGGGTAAGAAAATAAACTACGGCGCCATCCTTGAAGAATCTGATCTTAACATCAAAACCTAAGTAAGGTACTATAGAGGATTATTATAAGAATAAATAGACATAACATGTCAATATAATTCAATGAAACATGCTTGAATATATATATATATATATATATATATATATATATATATATATATATATATTAAATGGATAAATATAAATAAAAAAGTACGTGTAAGTGTTCGTATGCAAATATATACATATTCCTGTTAGTGTAAAAACACAGTGCTCAGTGCTAAATAATAGAAGTATATATATATATATATATATATATATATATATATATATATATATATATATATATATATTCATGAATTATTCATACAAAAAACAAATACAAAGGTTAATGATTTAATTGGCGAGAAATCCATCATCGCGAACAATTCAAATAATATATACAAAAAAACCCGAACCTGTTTATGCATGAAAAGATCCTTGTTTTATAAATTTCAGTTGCATAAGTTCTTATTATTTTACAAGCTTTCGTCTGTTCCTACAGACATCCTCAGGTATGGAATAGATTTTGTTCTTGTTTTTACTCTCAGTAATAAGAGGACAACGAAAATAGATGTATTGTAATCCGAAAAATGCTATGAGAAATGTGTTATTGTTTTGGAGCGTGCAGTCGCAACGCTGAGTTTGAATTTAAATTTTAAAGTTGTGCGTTCTTGTACAAATATAGTGGCAAATTTTAAATTTTTCTACCCCGAAGCTATAGTCGCACGACAGAGCGGAAGGGAGATTTTAATGTTTTTACTATGCAAAAGACGTCAGCAGCTAGGAGAACTCTATTCGAGTAGAAGACCATTGCATTAGCAGCAGCAGCCACTGTTTATAAAATCACCCTTTCCTCTCCGAGAGCTCAATCGAATTATTTCGGGAGCATAAATAGTCATCCACAGACACACTCTTTCGCTGTATCACAGCTCATCAGTGTAGATAGACATCCTATTGCAAGCCGGGATTGAAACTCGACCGATTTCTATCAGTCAGAGCAGGAGGAAATTTTAACATTTTTTCTATGCAAAAGCTAGTTGCTAGGTGAGCTCGACTCGAATAGAAGAACACTGCATATATATATATATATATATATATATATATATATATATATATATATATATTTATTTCGAAACCACGAATGTAAGTTGATACTCTAGAGCATGTGCGAGCAGTGTAACGATTATCGGTGCAGAAAGTGAAATCGACCATCCGGGTTCAAATTACCGCCTTGTCTGCTGTGTTTATTTACACGTTAAAGCCTTAGGGAAGGCCAACAAATGGTTCTCTTCTAGCCCCACTCCGGTCAGAGTAGGTGGACCCTTTGGTTTCTGTTTATATCCAGTCTAGGTGCAGGACTATTCAAGCCTGTAAATGGCACAGCGGGACGGAAAGCACTGCACTACCTTTCCCGAAAAGTCATGGTAATTCTAAGATGATGAATAAATGGAAGCTGTGGAGGGCTTGCTGTAACGTTGTGGCACCTGCCTGTATGTCTTAGGTAGGAAGTGGTGTTTGTTCTTGATTAGGATCTGTGACGATTTTCTATCTGTTTTCATTGGTGGATCTTTCTTTACTATAGTTACTATTTCTAATGAGGTCGTCCAGTTTTTCCTGTATATTCACTACAGTCGCATTGCATTTTGTCTCCTGGAAGTATGATGATGTTTTCATTCTTGTGTTGGGTGCCTATTGCCAGCCTCTCCAGTTTTGTGATGTTTGATTTGGGAGGCTTAGCTTTCTTTAGTATTTGTCTCAATTTCCATCAGCTCAACCGCCCGAGCCCGAGGAATGTTCAAGGCTATTTCTACGATTCGAACAATGAAGTTCAAGTATGGCATTTGCCTGATGGTTGTTGCGAATTTGAGACCCTTGTTCGGTCTGTCTATCTCCCTGGACGAGACTCTGCCTTTCAGCATAGCCTTTCCCGGTTCCTCTCTACCCGAAGGCAGAGAGTTCGACAACACGGGTAGAACAGATTCCAGCTGGTCAGTTGACTATCAGAGGTGCTCAGCTGATGTGTGGAAGAGGCTGTAAAGGTATATTCAACTGTCACCTTGCCAAAGACAAAACAACAAAGTTATCTTCAACGGTACGTGCTGGGCTGGATTATCCTTTCGGATTATCCTTTCGGATTATCCTTCGCGAAAGTATAGCCTGTGCTATTATTAAAATAATTTAGAGACTGTCATTGTAGTGATCAAGTGCGGAAGAAGCTGTAAAGGAATATTTTCAGAATGAGGAAGATTACAGAGAATAATCCTAAAGTAGCCACCAAACAAATTAACGGGGAATTAGAAACTGTAGGTAAAAAGGTTTTTTTTTTAGGCGAATGGTGGAATTTTTGAAATTGTATTGAAATCATGTCAACCTAGAAAGATCCGGTTTGAAATCAGAGTCGTCTACAGCTAGACTGGTTGACAATCAAGGTTATAGAATCCAGATTTCTCTGCTATTTTACCCGGAGCGTAGGAGGAAGAGATTGGTTTATACTTTTTCCCAAGATAATTAGCATGTAAGTGAATGTAATAAACTCGACTGGAGTTCGAACTCGGCTCTCCGATTCTTCAATCCGAGTCGCTAACTATTACGCTACCTTGCTTCCACTTTCCCAGGAATACATGGCAATTTACAAATAATAAAGAAAAGGAATCTGTGGATAGCGACTCAGAATAATAGGGGAGCTTGGATTCCACTCGGGCTTGATACATTCACTTACGCACAAATACCCTTGGGAGAGGTATTCATCCATATTCTCCCCTGCCCCCGCAGCTATAGGTTAAATTGTAGGATTTTTATCTGGAAAAATCATTGATAATCTAAAACAAAATTTAATGCAAAATTCAATTCTTATAACCCAAAATGTTTCGGCTTTAAATAACCCACTAAGGGTTGATAAGCTGTAAAAATCAACCAATCAGTCACTCACTCATAACCGTCTCAGTTAATACCAATTATATTTTGAAAACGTTGACTGAAAAATACATACTGATATAGTGTAATAATTCTGGGGTGGCTCACTGGATCAAAATAAGAGGAAACTGGTGGTCCAGTTCAGAGAACGGCAACTTTTTACTGTGTGCCGTCTTAGGGTTGTAAAATCATTCAGTATGTCAACAAGCATATGTATTTTTATAAAAGTCAAGGTCAATGTACCTGTTCTCCAATATAATTTATATAGTAATATATAATATATATATACTTTAGTTAATATTAAAATTAAAACAGCTAAATATCTCATTTGATTTTTGATTTGATTTGTTTAATGGTATATCAACACACTATATATCATTAAATGCCGAATTTTTTTTTTTGAGTTCAGAAGTAATGAAAATATGATATATTATTCTGCTTTCGCAATTGAATACATGGTAAATCAGGGGTCGGCAACATTTTGCTATTTGCCGACTTAAGGTTTTAAAATTATTCAGTGTGCCAACAGCATACGTATTTTTATACAAGTCAATATACCTGTTCTACAATATATTTTATATGGTAATATATAGTATATATACTTTAGTATATATTAAAATTGAAACAGCTAAATATTTGATTTGATTTTTGATTTGATTTATTTAATGGCATATCAACACCCTATATATCATTAAATGCCGAAATTTAATTGTCTTTGGAGTTCTGAAGTAATGAAAATATATTTATTCTGCTTTCACAATTTGAATACATGGTAGATCAGGGGTGGGCAACCTTTTTCTGACTATGTGCCATCTTAGGGTTTTAAAATCATTCAGTGTGCCAACAGCATATGTAACTATTTTTATACAAGTCAAAGTCAATATACCTGTTCTCCAATATATTTTATATAGTAATATATAGTATATATACTTTAATATATATTAAAATTGAAACAGATAAATATCTTTTTTGTGTTGTAGTAGTTATTGGTTCGGACTTTGGAATGTTATTTGCGGCTGCGTGCCAGTGGAAATTGCTTGGACTGCCATTTATGGCACGCGTGCCATGTGTAGCACGCGTGCCGTTAGTAGCCGATCCCTGGTCTAGTTTATGTTTTAAGAAAATTTGACACAAATATATGATGAATGTTTTCCCAACATAAGTTGGTTAATATCAATTTTATTCCGAAAACATTGACTTGAATAATAAAAGCAGTCATCATGTCAAAGCGTCGGTCTTCATGTTTTGTTTTTGTTTTGTTTTTTTTTTTTTGTTTTTTGTTTTTGTGCACATCTGCAGGTTTGTATCTCGTCAGCTTTTGTCGGGTGGGGGTGAAGAAAAGCTGGAACGAAGCGATCTCCAATTGCGATGATGAAAGCTGTGTTCACTGCCCCGAAAACGTTACCGTTACACAAGTCGGCACAGATGTGGGACTTCACGAAACGCGACATGACTTTGCCAATTGACAGAGCGAAGAACAGGAGGTAAAAAATCTTCTGGTGGCACCCCGGCAGGATACGAAAAATGGCAAGAAGCAAGAAAATCGAGATAACGAGGTCCGTATTCAATTATGTTTACTTATGAATGCGGGCTCAGGAAGAATGCCATTGCAGCAATCGTGGAATTCTTCCGTCGACAGTTACCCGCGTTTTACACATATATTATTTTTCTACTTAGGAATCTCTTCTCTGACTCCATTTTAGTCTTTGCTTCTTGTTCTTTGTCTCGTAGAATCCTACTGTCGCCATGATGAAATCAGGTCTTTTAGAAGCATAGGCCGGTGGCATCCCCACAACATAACCAGAATTACAGATTTTAACCGTAGCACAAAACAAATTCTTGGTCACAATTTTGGAAGAATATTGGGTCGTTTGTGTGTCATTTTGAACATATTTCTTGAAATTCTTGTTTATTGCTTCAGCAACGGGTCTAGAGACTCTTGAAAAAATCCAAAGAAGACTCTGAAACGTTATCGGTCCTGGTATGGCATCTCAGCTTCAGTCGCATTCCCAACGCCGTAACTTAAAATTTCCTTTGCCTTTTCAGTAAATATTTTCATGGCGATTGTTCTGAAGGGCTTTCCCCTTTGGTATCTTGACTGCATGAAATTTCATAATTTCATTGTTGAAATTGCTAATTGTAACCATAAGATCTATACTAATTGCTTCTTCTTATGCACTTTTCGCCTACTTGGTTTCCTGACAAATACAATCTTCAAAAATTTAAATGCAATGTCAATCGTCACTTTTGTCTCCTTGGATTCTGTTCTTTTACCGCCCTCTCTGTTTCTTCCACCCTCAGGAACGTCTTGCATCTAGTGTCTTGCTTGCGGTAAAAATATATATATATATATATATATATAGTGTAACCCGGATATAAGAGAGTTGTCGGGACTGGAGAATGTCTCTTATATCCGGGTTTCTCTTATATCCGGGTTTGGTCTATTTTATATACATTAACACAGGCTCTAACTTGGGACCAGAGAAAATCTCTCTTATATCCGGGTTTCTCTTATATCCGGGTCTCTTATATCCGGGTTACATTATATATATATATATAGGAAATCGATTTCTGTTTATATAATATTTTTATAGATACAATTTATTTAAGTAAATGCTTTTTTTTTTTTTTTGTGAAACAGTATTAATTACATTTACCGGCCTGAGTGTTCGAGAAATTTCAGAGAAAATATGCGTTCTCCGGCAGGAATCGAAACTGTATTCCTAAACTTAGATAATGGACCGAACCCCATAAATAGATAGATAGACAGACAGACAGATAGATAGATAGATATGAACAGACAGTGATAACGATAATGCGAACAGATAGCGATAGATAGAAGCAGACTGAGACAGATAGATAGATAGATTAATTAATTACACTTACCGGCCTGAATGCTCCAGAAATTTCGTAGAAAATATGCATTCTCCTACAGGAATCGAACCTGTTTCGTTTACAGAAACCTTCATTTGACTTGACGTGCTGATCTATTCAGCAACAGAGAAACGTCTTATTAGCAAAATCCAAATTGCTGTTTATAAAGAGTTATGATGTTGATTTGGGGTTAGTAGAGACAAACGCCAAATAACACGTAACAATTAAAAGGGTTTTAATAGGTTGGTAAATAGGTACAGAAATCGCCTGAGTAGTCAATAACTAGCTCAGCTAAGAACTTCTCTGTCTATCTATCTCTTTCCATGTCAACTGACATGCCATTATTTAAAGTCTTTGTTCACAGACGCAGACAAGTTCATCTTCAAGAGGGGTGGTAGGTTTCCGACACAACATAAAGACACAATCGTTTCTCCATCGATATATAATTTGAAATTGGAAAGATTTTGAGGATAGATCTCGTCCATACCTATCTACACACACACACACACACACACACACACACACACACACACACATATATATATATATATATATATATATATATATATATATATATATATAAAAAAATGTGGGAAAGAGAGATAATTAATTTGTCTGGTAGGATTTTGCGAATATCACTTTTTATCAAAGATTGAACTCATAATTAATATATATATATATATATATATATATATATATATATATATATATATATACAAATAAAAGAAAGTACAAATGGAGTTAATCCACAGTTGGTAGCATTTACTTTAAAAAAATGCTCAATACAAAGTAAACCAAAATATTATTATAATATTTTTTATTATAAGAGATTATAATAAAAACATTTTTATCGCTACACAAAAGTTTTCATGTTTCAATTCTATGATTGTACTTCCTCAGGCGATAGTAGATAATTGTAATAAAAATGATTTATTAGGGTAATTTAAAAAAACAAAACAAAAAAACATTTCTCCTTTTTCGAGGTTAAAGCGGGGTGGGGGCGAGGTAGAGGGCATAAGGTCAGAATTAAAAATATACTTGTGGGTATGTCTAGATTAACCAATTAAAAGTCAGCTCTACGCTAAAATAGAAAAATAAGGTCAGATGGGTGGAGGTAGGTGGGTTTGATTTCCATGTCAAGATAAACTTTATTATATTTTTAACCCCCCCCCACCCCGTGAGCTAAAGGAATACGAAATTTGCAGAAACTCTTTTCCTTTTTAAAACTTACCATTATCTGGCACGTGAACTCCACAAGGCAAAACCAATCATGAGGAAGAACTTCATTGACTCGATTTACCTGCGGCGTTTTTCCTTAAGTGCTCCTCGAAGTATTACAATTCTTCAAACAAAGAGCTTTCCCTCAAAAGAAAAGAAAACCGCACGCTCACCGTTTCTTCCATTTGTATCATATCACCAAACATGCTTCCCTCAAAGAAAAAAAAAAAATTATAATAGCCCTTATTTG
This sequence comes from Acanthosepion pharaonis, assembly GCA_903632075.3. Lineage (NCBI taxonomy): Eukaryota > Metazoa > Mollusca > Cephalopoda > Sepiida > Sepiidae > Acanthosepion > Acanthosepion pharaonis. The sequence continues at coordinate 39,701 of CAHIKZ030000457.1, forward strand.
GCGAGAATTGATCTTTCTGAAAGACGTTGAAAGTCGTTCTCCGGGCAAAGAAGAAATATTATCAGAGCAACAACGATGAAAAAATCTGATGATGTAACCAAAGTTTGAGGGGTTTTTTTGTTTGTTTTTTTTTCACGTGCAATCCCGGCATTTAACGTGGTTGTCGTTCCTTGAAAATCGAGAGGAAAGGCATTGTCAGGGAGCAGAAATTAAATAAAGTTTAATCAAGTTTTCCCTGTCAGTTAAAATCTGCCTGGTCATTCATGTATCGAAAGATACATGATCGCCTAAGCGTGTATCTCGTATGGCACATAACTGATTGATAACTGTAGTACCCCCAGTGAGGATCGACTTCACTATAATACAGTGATCTACTAAACGCGTAACGCTGAACATTATTTTTTAGATGCATACGCACGTGCGCACAAGTCGTTTATCAAATTAGCGTCGTAGGAGCACCAGATGCACTGCAGCTGTAGCTGTAACACAGGCAAGATAACCTGACGGAGCCCATCCCACTTCAGGCCCAGTTTTAGAATGCAGAGTTTTCCTTCTCTCAGACTGCTGGCCATTTCAGAGTAAAAGAGTCTGGTCAATTCGGGTATTTAACCCAGAGCTAGAGGATTAAAAATAAGGGTGTTGGTGCGAAAGTGAATGTAAAAGAAAACCGAAAACCCAGCCGGGATTCGAACTCAACTCTCCGGTTTCTTTTTGAATGCCACTAACCGTTACATTACATCGAAAATTTCTCGGGTGTATTTCCTTTATTAGCTTAGTCTAGTCTGAGACAAGATCCTAATTGAAAGGGATGGGACGGAGCACCCTCCAAAGCAATCAAAAAAGCTCGTTAACCATTACTCTATATAATTTATTTAGTAAGTTTTGATTCGTTTCGCAGAAAGTTACATATTGGTTATGTAGTCACCTATAATACTGATCAGGTTTAATGTTGCTTAACTTTGGTGACTGACTTTACTGATAGTCTAGTGCTAATTTCATTTCGTTTTAAAAATTAAATCAGCGTGTCTCTGTGTCGAACGTTATGGAGACTGTTTAACTGAAGCTCTTACCACTACCACATTTTCCAGAGTTCTAGCGGTCCGAGGTCGGCCAGTTGATTGTTGATTCAATGCTGATCCACTAGCTCTGAAGTTGGTAACCCATAACAAAATCGTACTTCAAGTAGCTACGGGAACATGTCTACCAAGCCTGAAGTCCACACGGAACGCTCTTTGAGTTATAGTTACCAATTCGTTGTTTTAAATAAACGTTTCCAAAATAAAAACGCGATACTCGCCCATTAATTTGGCAACTGAAAAAGAAATGAAACAAAATGGCATTATATGTACATTTCGAAAATAAATACACATTTTTCGTTCTTTACTCTATTTTGCTTTTATTAAACCTACAAATGTGTCGGATCATTCTGCCGCAGCCTTTAGTATAACTGACATTTTATATGATTCATTAACAAACGCAGTTAAAGAAGCGTCGATGATTGATTGATGTTTTTTTTTAAAGATTTCGGCAGTTTCGTATGGGACCGAAAAAAAAAGTTATAGATTGAACTTTTTTTAATAACTAATAAGCACAATGACAGCTTATTTCACAGCCATTTTAGATCTTTTGTTTTGTACAGGGTGCGGCAAAATGATCTGACACATTTGTAAGTTTAATAAAAATGAAATAGAGTAAAGAACGGAAAATGGGTTTTTATTTTCGGAATGTTCATATAATGCCATTTTGTTTCATTTCGTTTTAAAATCAGCATTATATGTACATTTCGAAAATAAATACACATTTTTCGTTCTTTACTCTATTTCGTTTTTATTAAACCTACAAATGTGTCAGATCATTTTGCCGCAACCTGTATAATAATAATAATAATAATAATAATAATAATAATAATAATCTCTGTTGTAGTTGGAGCCCTAGGACTGGTTGGAAAAGATTGCAGTAGACTAATTGAAGGGATTCCTGGAAGTCCATGTCTCAAGGAGATACAAAAAATTGTTCTGACAAGTACAGCCCACACCTTACGAAGGGCTTTATGTAATTTAATTCTTTTTTTTTTTTTTTTGTCAGTGGAAAGTGTCATGACGCCATTTCTAACCTTAGGTCCCTGGGCGGGACCCGGAAAGAAATGTGTAAACGCCAGAAATCAAAGAAAATAAAAATGATAATAATAATGATAATAATAAAGTTTGGCAGAAAGGGCATAAAATACAGTAAAGGATAAATTATACAATAGTGATGGTCTGTTAGATGAGCTTCCTATTACTCGACGGGGCGGCCCCGTAGTTCAGCATTGCTTAGCGGGAAAATAAACGTCATTACCAGATGAGCTGCTTCCTGGCGCGTCCGTCAGTAAGTGTCAACGACCTATTAATCACGTGATCGATCAATGAAGAAACGGTCAAAGGCATTCATGCGTCGACAATAATTGCTTTATCATTTCCATCCTGACCGACCGACATGGTTTGCACTTAAGAAAAAGAAGGTCAGAGAGACATTGCTCTACGCGCTGTTGGCAGACATATTTGATGAGTTTAACAAATGGAACGTCTTTTCTTAGCCTCTTTTTTTTTTTCCTTTGTATCGCTTTTTTTTTTTTTTTTTTTTAATCTTTTCGTTTTTCCATGTGTGTAAATAATTCGGTCAGGCGATGATGGGAATTGTTTTTCCTTTTAAATCACCGAAAACCATTTTTTAAACGCGTGGATTCTTTTCTAATTCAAAGAAAAACTAATTATGAAGTATTTCGAAGTTATTATACAGCAGAATCCTAGCAGAAGCATAAACGAAACGTATGCGGTTATTTGATAAATTTAGTTTAGTCTGACACAAGGTTAAAAATGTGGCGCATTCACTAAGAAAATAGGATATGTAGCTAAGGACTATTTTCCCTTTTTTTTTCTTCTGTTTGTTTTCCCAATGATTTCACGCTTATCTATCTTTTTTTTCTTTCTTTTTTTTTATAAAGTTTATTAAGGAATTCTTTCTTCTTTTCTCTCACTTTTTCCTTTTCCTCTAATTCTTGCTTTCTCGTGCTTTATCTTTTTCAGTTTCGCTTTGTCCTTTTTTTTCCCCCCTTTCTCTGTTTTCTTTTGCTCTTCTCTTTCTAAAGAAGCGACTCGTTAGGAAAAATAATCCACTGCTTCCGAGAAAGACCGATAATCCCAGTCTGTGTTAATGTAGAATAGTGTATTTTTTTGTCTTAAATCTATGATATGTTCCGAAAAGGGTTATATTTGAACGAAGTAGCGAAGTGGTTTTGGCTACTATAACCAAGTAGAATATGGTAGCAGTAATCAACTGGTACGCGTCGTAGTCGCAGGAAAGAAGTGTAGATCAATGGCGTAGTCCAATGGGCGTCGTTATAGACTTAGCTCTCAGACTAAGGCTCTGACGATATTCAGTCACCCACCCCCACGAGGGTGTCATGTGGCACAAGGCCTTTTTAACGTGGGCAATTCCCAAGCCATTAGGCTCAGCCCATTTGAACCCGTATAAACGGGTTCAGGGCCGGTTTTACCTCCCCGAAGGAGACTCCGCCCTTCGGCGTAGCCTCCTTCGGGTTCCTCCCGCCCGTAGGAAGAGAATTCAAACCGAGCAGTCGGTTCAAAAATGAACTGCTGACTGACTCAGGCTCTGACTCCGTCGTACCTACACGTCCGTCGGTATTTATGACGGACACCAGCCAATCATATTCCAGTGAGGGGGAACACAGGTGTACGCATATTCCATTATATCAATCTAGTTTCTCATATTTCTTACATCCTCGTTTTTCTCTTTTTATTCCTCCTTCATATTAGATGATAGAAGGAAAAATCATTCTGTTATTTTCTGTTTGAATTTCTAAGATGGTGTGTTATAATTATTTATATTATTTACACCTGGACTATTGCACTCATCTTTGCAGCTATTACCCTAATGTTCCGGCCTTCATCAGGGTAGCTTTCAGTAAACTAAAACACTAAAAAAATAAATAGTTTTTCTGCTATTAACGTCTACGGATATATCATTTAAATCCTTTTTAATACAGCTCATTGCTGCTCGCCTCATTTCCACTGAGGCCAAGTACACTCTGCCTGTACCGAGTTATTGAACCCACAACTGCAATGTCACCAAATTCACGAAGCGACGCCTTAATCCACTAGGCTATTCTCCCATGGGACAATCCTGAGTGTATAACTTGGAATCGCTATCTTAATCTGCCTGCTGGTGAGTGCTTATGCTGCTTATCGTGGTTGGCCACATTTACCGACGGTTCTTTTTTTTTGCGTTTACCGATATCTAGATATATTTCATTTGTTTCTTGTTTATTTATTCACATTATCCCACGTAATTGTTCGAGTAGTTCACTTACTTCTCGGCCATATTAGCTTAATGCAGTTTTGTAAATCCATTTTCTCTTTTAAATTATCAGGGGAAAAATTTTAATAGCATGATATAAATTGTTTTGACTTCCCAACGCCAACGCAATGGTAAATAATGCTTTTATTAAAATGTTCAGAGAGAGAGAGAGAGAGAGAGAGAGAGAGAGAGAGAGAGAGAGAGAGAGAGAGAGAGAGAGAGAGAGAAAATGCTGTCTTTTGCTGTTTGCAACATGAAAGATTCAGTACAAATACAATATTATAGTAAAAATAAACAACGAAAACGTTAGTCAGTTAATAATAGGTTAGTGAAAACCACACCTTCTCCATTTCTCAGCCTTGTACCACATTCATATTTTATACAAAAATAATCACACCTTTGTGCAAATTAATTGAAACAACCACATTAGTTTCCTTTCTTTCACCATACGGTCATTTTTAGATTCACTGGAGTGACATGGTGTAATCGATTTCTATTCTCTCCTCAGATTAGGTCATTTGTAGGGGTGTGCAGTAACATGAATCTATTTTCGGGGTGTATGATAAAATTTGTTTGACATTGAAAAATATTGCGTCATCCGTGATTGCATCAGATTTTCATCACGCCCAGACACTATTGTCTTCACTGTCGATTAGGTGTCCTACAGCCATTGTCTGCGATGGACGTTACTCCAAGGTAGTGTACGAAAATTGTAACGCTGCACGAACACACTGACAACCTTTACCAGTGTGCAAATCAGAGTACCGGAAACTCTTCTAATTTAAATCCAATCGAAAATCTGTGGTCAATCTGCAAGGAACGACTTCATGGAATGGACATACGAAGTATTAACATGTGCACTAGGGTATGTTGCATTGGAAGAATACGAAAAAAAGGAAATTATAATGGAATTATTCATTTTGTTTCAAGTAATTTGCACAGGGTATATATATATATATATATATATATATATAGTAGTAGTAGTAAATAGTAGTATCATTGGCATAGACTGGAGTAGATAGTCGTGTCATCGGCATAGATAGCATAGAGGGTAAATAGTTATGACATGGACATGGACAGGAGTAAATAGTCGTGTCATCAGCATAGACAGGAGTAAATAGCCGTGCAATTAGCATAGATGGGAGTAAATAGTTGTGTCATCAGCATAGACAGGAGAAAATAGTTGTGCCATCGGCATAGATACCTAGTCGAGAACTGATGTCCCCTAATTTTGACAATGTGTATGGATTCAATAAAATAAAGTCTCTATCGGTATCAACAGTTTAGATAATTTTCTCCATTGCGCTGTAGTCTTGTAATATATTAATTTGCGCAATGGTGTATATTAGATATCGACGAGAAAGGAAACTGAGAATTCGGACTTCGCTTACAGCGCGGAGATCACAACAACACAATTAAAAGGGTACAGTATAAACATTTTTATTCTGAAGAAGTCTTTGTTGAAATGTGTGCTAGGAAATATTTTACTGAACTGGATGCATCGTGGGTTTTGTCAAATCTGAATTCGTGATCAAAGCTCATATTTCTTTGATTCCGATACACCATTTGGGCCATATTGCTTCAGCGGCCGACCTTACGAGAGTAAGAGCAATAATAAAGCACTCTATACTCATCTAGCGATATTTACCTGGCCTCCTCATACAAGGCAGTATGTGGCACAAGGTTGGGTTAATAATTCCCCGTAGACGCCCCCCACATACACGGGGTCGGGTTTGTCAAGGCAGATAGTTCTACGTTTTGTTACTTGCCGGAGTCGGAAGATTGAAGGAAATAAAAATTCCCAAGGCGACATCATATTTTGATCTCGGATAGAGAAAAAACATCTCGCGAGATGAGAACTTGTGGTAGCTTCAGTACGAGAACGTATTGCGCCTGAGCTTTCATATATGGTCTATTACTTGTGAAATATTAGTGAGGTCCTCCTAAAACTAGAGCTGTTTTCTAATATGCCACAACGTGAATGCAAAACGATGATATTTTAAGATGGTAAAATGTACTTTCTTTTTTTAACCAAATTATTTTAAGATTTCAGCAGCCTTGCTATTACTTCTGCAAATAACATTGCAGAATCTCAAATTGATGTTGTAAGAAAACTAAAAGAAATTAGTACTAGTACGACTGACTCCAGAAAATATGGAATAATCATGACGATAAAGGTCGGTGTTGGCTCATACATGCCCGGAACCCCCGACTGAAGGGAGAAGGCAAGCTTGATTGGCGGGTGGGGTGGCTGGCAGTGCTTTGTGACCCTCACTATCATATCAACATTTGCTTTTGTTTTCTACCTGTTTTTATACACGTTACAAATTAAACTAAACACTACTATTAAAAGATAAAAGATTATTGCGGATTTTAACGTCATTCTGGGGTCTTTTTTTCTTCGTCCAAATCCTTAATTTTGTTTTGCTATGTCTCGAAAAATAAATATAAAATCCACTGTTTTTTTTTATCCATTATCTTGAATGTTTTAAAATGTCTTCAACTTTTAACAAGAAAAATCTCCAGTTGATGTTAAAAATTGCCGCAAACTATTCCTGGTTTGTTTATGATGTGGTGATCTATTATGACATGTCTAATTTATTTTATCTCTATCTATAAAAGGTTGGATGTGTGTGTGTGTGTGTAACGAATGCACGGCCGCAATTTTCGACGGATTTGCACCAAAATTTACATGCACATGCTCCAAGTTAGCGGGAAGGCCAAGACTGACTTTGCATTTCCCAGTTCCCATCGATAGGGGAAATAATCGACATTTCATGCTTCTACGGCAGTTTTCATGTAGTTTGCGGTCATTTTCTACTGGCCAGAGTGAGAGCCTATAGCTGGCTGCCACCAATAGGCAGGAAGATTCTATTGGCCAGCGTGAGAGCCAACAGCTGACTGACATGAATGTTAACTAGCATGCTAGCATGCAAAAAAAAAAAATCGATAGCTGCATTCGTCACAAGTGGGAAAAATTTAAATCTGCATGGCACTTTACTCCAATTGGCTCATTCGCTTGCTTAAACTCAACGTTGATTCTGATTCCGCAGAACTGGGTTGGCTGTGAAAAAGTATTTGTTGTTAACATTCTTTTGTTATTCGGTTTTTCCACTTACGAGTCTTTTTTAAAAGCTGATCGTTTTGTGTTCATTTTGTTTAGTTTCTTTTTTTGTAACAGATTTAATGTTTAGTATAGAGCTTCGAAAAAATTCGCAGTGTGAGATAGGCAAGAAGTAAGGCATGTAGCAACATCAGAACGGCAAAGGGCACTCCTTTAAAGGCAAGGAAAGGCAAAAATATTTTAAGTCAAGTGATAGCGATTTCTGTATGAGTCGTACGATTTTTTAATCAAGCACAGGCAACGTCGGGCCATGCTGCTAGTATTTAGATATATCGTATTTATTTTCAGTTTTTCTGGTCGAATTCTTCCCCTACACTGCATATTATACATAATTAGGATACAAAAAAGTTTGCATTTTATATGAATACTACGTAATGAAAATTAAGATGGGGATCCCGTATGATAGATTTGGTTTACGGGGCCACAAGGTTCTTGCACCGACCCTGGTAAAGGGTTACTTTTCGATGCACACAAACAGTATTACTTCCTTTTGGAGAGAAAAAAACTTTAAGTATAGTTTTTGGTCGTAAAAAGCTTCCAGGGTCATTTTAAATCAAGAATGATGATAAACATCCGAAAGAGAAATTCCCAAAAACTAATCATTAAATTTCTATCAATAATTCAGACATTTTAATAAACCTTCCAGATCGAGAAGCAGTAGCTTATTTTTATGACATCTTCTCTTGAAACATCAGATGCGGATATTAAGGATTACGTTCAGCTTTACTTTATATGTGTTGTGTCTCTTCAGGACGTAGGCGGTCATGGCTCTCCGCTTCCCCCAATCCCTTGTAGCTCTCAGTCAGTTCTGTCCCTTTGCTACATCCCCCAGGCCATATTGTGTCATTCACTTCACCCGCGAGGTAAATAGTTGTGACATCGACATGGACAGGAGTAAATAGTTGTGTCATCGGAAAGACAGGAGTAAATAGTCGTGTCATCAGCATAGACAGGAGTAAATAGCCGTGCAATTAGCATAGATAGGAGTAAATAGTAAATACCTTGCTTTCCCTTGTCTCTCTTTCCTTCTATTCGACCTGTGGGTATCAGATTCTCCAAGCCCCCATTTCTCATTATGGGCTCTTCCTCATGTTAAGTATAAGCTTTCTCCTTGTTTGCATCCTCTCCAAAACCTCATCGTTGCTCACACGCTCGGTCCATGATATCCTCAGCATCTTTCTGTAGAGCCATACCTCCATTGCTTCGAGTCTCTTCTTCATCTTTGAGGAGACCGTCCAACATTCGCTGCTGTAAAGGAGGACAGATGTCACATAGCAGCTCAGTACTCTTTTCTTTCTTACCAAAGAAATCCTCTTGCTTTTTAATACTCTGCCTAGCTTTTGGAATGCGTCTTTGGTCATCCCAATATGTCTTCGGATCTCAGCGTGACATTTAGATTTATCTGAGTGACAGTAAACTTACTGTTTCCCCACTGAGCCACAGCATGGGACCCAACTTTAAAATTACTTATGCAGTATAGGAACAATGGTTGGCCACCCAAAATGTATATTCCATCATCTGCTAAACTATTCGTTGCCAATCATAATGCAAGTCGCGTTGCATAAGGACTTTCGCTTTTTAATTGTACCTTATATTGTTTAAAGAGATTCGGGAACATATTCATTCCCCCGGTCATCTAAGTCTAGATAAATGTTTAGGGTTAAAGAATGAGTTTACCGGATTTATATTAAGGACATTGTGAGGAACTGTTCTGGATGAAATTAATATCGGCTTCAGGGTGTGCGGTTTGATGTGAGAGACTCTGGCTTTTCTCTCTCAGGTAAGACGCTTTCTGTCATCCGGTTGTCTCGCGTGTACACATTCTAAGTTCTGCTGGGTCGATCATCCATCTATATGTGGAGACAGCTACTGATATACGTTGAGACGCAATTCTGCACCTTGTAGATATGATGATATCCTCCAGCTCACCTGGCTCTTTTGATGCATTGGCGTGATACTGAGCGCAAAGCATTATTTAGAATGTCATGGTGAACCCATTACATATTGGGTTCACCACAGTTCAATTCCTTTTAGAACAAACGTTCATTATTAATATTAAATTAAATCCAGACTTCTGGTATTTCCTCATGCTACACATTGAATATGGTAAACAGCAACAAGTTGAGCTATTGCACCATCAGGACATCATTATTAGATATGGTGAACAATTATGTAGAAGCAAGCGACTCAGAGTAGCTTGCATCTGATGCAAAGGAAAATAAGTTCCTTAACTAAACACACGACAGGTAGCACCGACGTCTTTTTCCTTGAAAATGTCATGAATCTCTTTGGTAACAAAGAAAAGAGTACCGAGTTGCTACGTGACATCTGTCCTCCTTTACGGCAGCGAATGTTGGTAGGTCATTCTTTAATATTCCGAATAGATTAGTGATTAGTTTAAATATGAAATCGTACAGGATTATAACTTTTAGCTTTATGGGAATGACGATTTCCATATTGTAAGACTGGATTCAAACATCTTTATAGTGTCATTGTTATCGGTGTAGAATGTGAAATCGTTGTGTTGCAATCAACTTCCATTCGATTCTGTTTCGTTCAATTGGTGGTAACGCCGTTGAAGAAGGATGAGTCCATTTTCCTAAAACTATAGGTTAAATATCAAGGTAGATATTGTGGATTCCGGGTTGAAATCCGGTACCAATAAATAACAAACGCCAGGAATGAATGTAGGAAAATAATGTATTAACGTAATAATACAAACTGGTAAAGCGGGTTAGTAGTTCCAGGAATACGGGTTAGTAGCAAAATATATATACAGTCTTTGGTATTGAAGTATCGCTGTATGACTTCTTACTGAGTCTCCGTGCTCGCTCACTGTGACTCCTACAACGCTGTTACCTCACCCTCACTCTTCCGGTTACCTACAACCTTTCACTCTGGACTCGACTCGACGGTCTTGCTCTCGTCTTACGATATTCAGTCACCCCCCACCACTAGGGTGTCATGTGGCGCAAGGCCTTTTTAACGTGGGCATTCCGAGCCCGTGGGCTCGTCCAAAAATATGCCCATTGAACCCGTATAAACGGGTTCAGGGCCGGTTTTACCTCCCCGAAGGAGACTCCGCCCTTCGGCGTAGCTTCCTTCGGATTCCTCCCGTCCGTAGGAAGAGAGTACAACCGAACAGTCGCTCAGAAAGTACTGACTCGACTTGCTCTCGTCTTTCTCTCGGGTCTTCACGTAGCGGTAGTATATGTATACACTGGGTGAATCCATTTGTGTAAAAAGGGGAGAACCCCTCAATAGTAGACTTTGCTGGTTTTTATTTGGGTTGATATGGGTCTCACTATCCGTACATATGCAATGGACCAACTGAACTCAGGGATTTTACAGTATTCTGAAAGATCTGGGTTGAATGAACGACAAGATACAATTCGTTATGTGAAATGATACAATATTTAATTGAATGATTTCGTTTTGAAAATGTTCTACGAAGATGCTGGCGTTCATTTTAGAGTGAATTCGTTGTGCTGAAAAGGATGCGGTTGAAGACCGACCAAATTCTTTCCTGACTCTCATCGCAATTGTGGTCGCGGCTGATGTTGCTAAATGTAGCGAATAACGAAAAACAAAGAAAGAAATGATGAACATGCCGAATGTCTACAAAGGATGTGCTAAGTCGGCCGTCAAAACTCTTCTCTAGCGTCTGGGTAAACATCCTGTAGATTTTGAAATCAGGGTGCCTTTAGAACTGAAAAATCACTTATATAGATTCGCCACTAGAACTGAAGAAACACTTGAAACTAAAGAAACATATATATTCGCATTAAGTGATTTTTTTCGTGACTCATATTGTGTGTGTGTGTTTTTTTTCCAGTTTCATCTTTCTTTTGTTTATTTCTTATTTTTCATTTTCTTTAACTTTTTCGTCTTTTCTTTCCTTTTAATTTCTCTCTTTTGCAATATTATTGCCCATTCTTTTTATCTGATTTTCATTTTATAAATTAACTTTACAGATATTTGCACTAATAGCTTTATAGAATACAGCGCCAAATATGAGAAAAAAAAAGATCATGTTGCGTCAGTATTCTATATGGGGTGAAAACACTTTTCTTGAATTTATGGTTTTTACTTTGATTTGAACTTCTGATGCCAGTAAGAGGAAACGGTAACTATTTTAGGGACAATACAAGACAGTTTTTTTTTCTTTTTCTGTTGAACACTTTTTTAGTGTATTTTCCTTCTGTTCTTCTGAATAAAAATAGGGAGGGATTCTCAGAAAAAAAATCCTCCCAGGAGCGTGGTATTTGTAGTGTGGTATTTTCCTAAATTTATTATTCCCCCCCCAAAAAAAAAATAAATAAAAAAATAATGAAGTTTATTTTTTAAAGATTGAATAAACAATTATTTCCCATGAGATGTCTGAAAAGTATAAATAAATTGTCACTAATAAACTGTTATTCACAGAGCTTCCGAGCAACGCCGGGTATCCTTGCTAGTATATATATTCTTTGTATATTCTTTTATTTAGTTGATATGTGGGAGTATAATAAAACCTTTTGAAAATCCTTGAATTTTCTGTTATTCCTAAAACCTTCGTCAGTGACGGAACAGTGTTTGTGAAATGGGTTAAATTTCAAATCTAAACATTCAAATCGGATATTAATGGCCTCATTGAGAGAAACACCAATTCTTTGACCGTGGTATCTGATAACGATCTTTATTGCTTCTTCCTCATTTTTTCACACACGTGTCTGTCTTTCACTTCGGTCAGAGGCCACCTACTTTAAAGGGAGGAGAGGTGCGTAGCTTAAAAACTTTTCCACTTTTTCTTTTTAGTGTTTTTATAGAGTGCAGATACAAGGCATAAAGGAAGAGTATTTGATAATAATAATAATAATAATAATAATAATAATAATAATAATAATTTCATCTTGTATCAGGTTGCACAGTATTGGCACACAAAACACGGCATGACAAAGTGGGCCAAAAAATCTGTAACTTCTACGGAAAGGAAACTAAAAGAAATTGGTATGAACACCAACCAAACCCAGTTACGGAGATAGGACCTGTAACAATTTTATGGGACAATACAATACACGTAAACATGACAATCAAAGCTAATCGTGCAGACATCTTTATTAGAGACCGTAAAAAAAAAGAAATTCTTCCTTATTGATGTAGCAGTCACTGCTGACTGCAATGTATCTTTGTGTATCCTCAAAAAAGCTATCAAAATACAAGGACCTTGAAATCGAAATCTCAAGAATATGGCGCATGAGAACATCAACAATTCCTGTTGTAGTTGGAGCTTTCGGATTGAGTGGAAAAGATTCCAATAAACTCATTAAAAGGATCCCTGATAGCCCCTCCCTAAAAGAAATTCAAAAAATTGTTCTCACGAATACAACCCACACCTTATGAAGGGCTTTATCTATGTAAAATGTGTGTCTGTGTGTGTGTGTGTGTGTGTGTTTTTCTTTTAATTGTTCAGTGGAAAATGTCATGATGCCATTTCTGACCTTAGGTCCCTGGTCGGGAACCGGAAAGAAATGAGTACACACCAGAAATCAAAGGAAATAATAATAATAATAATAATTGTAGTAACATTAATGAAACAGAGTAAAGTAAAAGATAATTAATAAAAAGATGTTCTAAATAAATATACAATTAATTGACATCTATATGAATAGGTATAGATGTTTAGAGATAAGTTAAGAGAATACACACATTGAGAAATGTAAAACTAGAAAAACACAAATGTTTTAGTCGTTATATTTCTTAAACGGAGGCACGGTGGAGTAATGGATAGCGGGTCCGATTGAGGAATCGGAAAGCTGAGTTCGAATTCCAGTCGAATCTATTATATTCACTTACGTGAATGAGAAAGATATTAATCGTCTTCTTCCCCCAGCTAGGGGTAAATAGACCGGGTACAACAGAAAAAAATGAAAACCTACTGCGGGGAAAAAATTGCCTCGTCAGTCATGTATCCTAAGCGTGTATGACGCATAATTGACTGATTTCTTAAAAAAAAATTGTTGGCAATTTTTTCTCAGTCAAACATTTATGTACGACTTAAAATGAATTAAATTAAAAGTAAATTTTTAACTAATAGCTTTACTAATAATAATAATAGTAACAACAGCAAACACTTATCCCCTTTCGTTTAAACGACGTTTCAAATATTTATGTCAGCCTTCTTCATAATTCTCATTCCATTTCATTCAGACCGAGAAATGTTCGAACTTTTCTTAATCCAAATTTGTATGCATAACTTTATTGTTCAGATTGTTACTTTATCTGTGCGTATAAACACTAACTATAATTTCTACATGTGCCTTGCTAATTTCTCTGTGCGTATCAACACTAAATATAAATTCTACATGTGCCTTGCTAATTTATCTGTGCGTATAAACACTAACTATAATTTCTACATGTGTCTTGCTAAAATTCTTCAAGAAATGAAACGTGTGGGCATAAATGACCTCGTCAGAGATTTTCAGATACCATTTGGTATACCTATATTCTATTCGGTTGAGCTATCTTAGACATTCAAGAGTCTATCACGTCAACCATCAATGGTCCTGCATCAAGGTCGGAAGGTCATTAAGGTGGCATTCTCTGTCATAACATTGGCCAATGTAGGTCGTTTCTGGGCGACCAGACCGTCTTGAGCCTTGGCGAGATGTCCAGAGCAGTAGATCATTCGCGAGTTCTTGCTTTGCTCGGCAGCAGTGTCTAGCAAAACGAATTCTGCGTTCGCCTAAGATTATAGAAATACCAGCGATGGGTCCATAGAGCTGTGATGTAGTTGGTTGTTGTCTCCAAGAGATGTTAAATATAGCTCTCAGTATCCGAGCGTAGGTGCAATCGAGCTTAGACTCAATTGTTTTAGTTAATGGCCAAGCAGTGACACCAGACATTATAACCACCTCTACAGTGGAGCGAAAGAATCTCTCCTGGTAGATCAGATTCCTAGATTAGATCCATTTTATTCATGACGGCCATTCCTTTTCACATACTTTTCAGTAGAATTTATTTTGCTACATAGTTAGTGTTATGAAACGTTACCCATAATAACATAATGGACTATTCCACACGTAATAAATACTGCGCCTCAAGAGGAAGCATGGAGTTCAGTCTGAAGTCTGGAGTGAAGTCCGTCAGGAGTCTGTCAGTCAGTCAGAGCGAGGGAGTCAGTCAGTCAGTCGAGTCAGAGGCAGTCCGAAACAGAGTCGCTTTCAGACAATTACTACTAAACCTGAATGCTTGTACTAACACTTTCTACTTCTCTGTATATATTCCTGTTTGTAATATATCTGTGTTATTCCATATCCGTGTTCGAGTTCTTCTTTATTGGTTCTACCTTGGACTATCACCGTGGTACAAGGAACCGGACCATAACAGTTAGGTACCTAGTTCAAAATATTTTATTGATTCATCTAAGTCTGAACTTGTATTCAACCAGCAATATATATATATATATATATATATATATATATATATATATATAAAGGTTAATGGTCAGAGTTGAATCAGACCAGGAAACAGTAGTATTAAAAAGTGCTCTATACACGTGAGAAAAAATAAGAATAAAAATAACATGTAAATCTTTTAACTTTAAAAATCAGGAGGTCAATTAAAATACGCGACCATGGTTTCGATCTGACGGCATCTTCGGGCGGTACTTTTAAAATAACCGCTTTAACGCTTTATTTAAAAAATTACAAAGAACGCTACATAATTATCGCTAAAACCAACTGTTTGGCTGAGACACCTTCATACGTTGTCCAAACTAGGAAGAACTCAATGAGATTATCGATGCGGTTCACAATTGAGAGAGAAAACAGCAACAACAA
>CAHIKZ030000457.1:60000-115000 GCA_903632075.3 Acanthosepion pharaonis
TATATATATATGACGTTACATAAATAACGTTTAATATATATGTTCAGTTAAACATTATATTTATATATATATATTGTTTAAATTATATATATATATATATATATATATATATATATATATAGAGAGAGAGAGAGAGAGAGAGAGAGAGAGAAAGAGAGACATAGATAGATAGATAAATAGATGTGAGCAGACTGAGATGGATAGATAGATATGATGATAATATAATTTTAACTTATACTGATGGGTAAAAATACTCAATATCATTGATAGAGTCTATTTAAATATAAAAGTGAACCCTGCGTTCAACACCGAACAGCGACAGTCTGTTTCAAGTTTTAACACAATCTTCAGTCTATATATATATATATATATATATATATATATATATATATATATATATATATTAAGACATTTTTTTATGTTTATTCGTTCTTTTTATAGATACAAATATTTAAGTAAATGCTCTGTTTATAATAAACAGTATTAACAACATTTACCGGTCTGAATGTCCGAGAATACATATATATATATGCAAAAAAAAAATCCCTGGGTAAGTAAACCAAGTAGATCCTATTAATAAAAAATATTAAAACTGATCCACAAAAGAGAGCTCAATATAATTTTTATTATAGAGCATATAATTGAATTACTACAATTCATGAGATCCAACAATTTACCTCATACAGATGACCATTTCGTCCATGGGAAAGAATTTTTTTTCCTGGACTTATCAATGCAAATACATTTACTAAAAAGAATAAAATATCACCTTTCTTCACAGCAAATTTGAAAGGCAAAGGCAGGAAAGAAGTAAAAAAGGAAAAGGAAAGAATTAAAGGAGGAGTAAGAATTGGCCTATAATAGAGGAGGGAGTTATATAAATATGGAGAGATAAGGGATCTAAGGTGGCTGTGGTGGAGTCGGGTACGGATAAATTCGACGGTTGAAAATGGACACTGACATAAATGTAACCTATCAACACCTGTGCATGGAAGAAGAATGAACGGAAAAAAAGGGGCCGTAAAACATTTTAGAGAGGAGCTTAAAATTATTATAATATGGAGGGGGCTTAGAATTTAAAACTAATACTTTTATAAAAAGCTGTTAATATTAATCTATTCAATACTACATCTTTAACTATATAGTAAAAGTTACAGTAAAAAATTTAAGTAAATTATTAATATATTAATTTCATGTAAATGTAATCAGTCTCATTATATCAATATAATATTAATAAATTTTCAAATACTAAATTATATCATATCATTAGTTATTTTAAAAAATTCTGTAAAGGAATAAATTTAAATTCAGATTAAAAAATTAGATTCGCATCATCGACTTTTATTTCTTTATTTCTAGGGACCATTTGAATGGTGGCATTAGATTTGCTAAGAACTATATGCGGATATCTGATGAAGATATCAGTATCAGATCTACGCGTGAATATATATGCCCATAAGTCTATAAAATAATGACTACTTTTTTGTATAAGGCGACGTTATTTATACTTTCATGAGGCAACTACTTTCCTACAAAACAGCGGTAGGCGAAGCATTCCAATGTTGAGATCTGAAGGAATTTAGTTCTCAACTTCGTTTAATGTCAGGTATCTTGGGTGCTTTTAAACGAGAAAATGTTGCATGTCTTATGAGATAACATTAGAGATAACATAATAATAATAATAATAATAATAATAATAATAATAATAATAATAATACAATTGATCTTGAAATGTAAATGTAAAAATAACATGATGACATCAATAAATCGAAAGATCTTGAAAAACTATCAAAATACAAGGATCTTGAAGTGGAAATCTCAAATATATGACACAACAGGACATCATTAATTCCATTTGTAGTTGGAGCCCTCGGCTTGATTGGAAAAGTTTCCGCTAGACTCATTGAATGGATTCCTGGTAGCTCATGCCTTAAAGAAATTCAAAATAATGTACTCACAAGTACAGCTTTATGAAGTGCTTTATCTGTGTAAAAATGTGTGTAATGTTTTTTTTTTTTTTTTTTTTTGGAAAAATAGTCAGTGGAAGATGACATGAAACCATTTCTGACCTTAGGTCTCTGGTGGGAACCCGGATGGTAACGTGCATTTAACAGAAATCAAAGGAAATAATAATAATAATAATAATAATAATAATAATATGAAACCGAATGTTTTATTGCTGCGCAGGACCATAGATAGAAATTACGAAGATCACATACGGAATAATTGCGTTAACCCGAAATGCAGATTCTGTGGTAAATATCCAGAAGCAAATGACCATCTTGCGTCAAGTTGCACGGTGTTAACACCAACTGAATATAAAATTCGGCATAATTGATTGGGGCCAATATCTGCACTGGAAAAACATTTACGGGAAGGAAGAAACTGGTATGAGCGTCGCCCAGACCCGATTACGGAGATTTTATGGGAGAAAGACAGACCAATCAAAACTAATCGCCTTGACATCGTGATCACCGACCAGAAGAACAGAATCTCCTTTCTTATTGACATGGCAGCCCCTGTAGATTGTAATGAATCTTTGAAGAGTTTCAAAAATTATCAAAATACAAGGATCTTGAAGTGGAAATCTAAATAATGTGACACATGAGGACATCAATAATTCCAGTTGGAGTTGGAGACCGTGGATTGATTGGAAACGGTTCCAATAGACGCATTCAAGGGAGTCCTGGTAGCCCACGCCTTAAAAGAAATATATATATCTATATATATATATATATATATATATATATATATATATATATATATATATATATATATATATATATATACTCACAGGTATAGCTCACACCTTACAAATATCTTTATCTATGTAAAATGTGTGTGATCTTAGGGTTTTTTTCTGTGTTTTACAAAAATGATCTGTAGAAAATGTCATGAAGCCATTTCTGTTCTTAGGTCTCTGGTTGAGACCAGGAAGGAAATATGTATACAACTGAAATAATAATAATAATAATAATAATAATAATATTATTACTAATGCTACTACTATTAATGATGATGATGATAATGATGATACTACTACTACTACTCCTACTACTGCTAATAATAATAATTCAACTAAAAATGAATGCCAAATAACTGATGTGGCCATACCTGCTGACTACAATATAACAGAAAGACAAATAGATAAGATCACAGACTACTCTGAACAGTAATAATAATGGTAATATTAGACAGTTCTTTATAAGGAAATATTTGTTATTCATTGAACAAGCAGGCCAGATATAATTGTCCTCGCCACAACTGAAAATGAATGCTAAAATAATTGATGTTGCCATAGCTGCTGACTACAATAAAACAGCGAAGGAAACAGAAACTCTCATGAGATGAAGGTTGAGTATACCAGATTGTGGAAAATGCCAAAGAAAAATATTAAAGTCATGTCCGTAGTCATTGGAGCACTTGGCTCGATCTCATTGAAGTTTAAAGAATTTGTCGATCGACTATAAAAAAAAATAAAAGTACACTTTGCGAACACTGCAAAAATGTGCCTTACTGGGTACAACAAGCATTCTTCGAAAAGTGCGGTGTTTCTGAGGCTCTTCTTGTGACCCGATAGGCAGTATTTATCCTAGCACTTATACATCTACATAAAACGGTGCCATGATACATTCAATATAAAATTATAATAATCGACAAAGAAGAAAAACTGAAAAACTATGATAGTTTAAAATGGGGTGTGTACATATTTTGGCCAATGAAGAGAATGGACGCCATCTCCTTTGTTGTTGGTGCTGTGGACACCATAAGTACTGAATGGAAGTAGCTGGAATAGAGCGGGGTCAGTGTCAAGATTGGAAACTTACAGAAAACGAGACTCCTTGTTATTGATCGTATGGTCGAAGAGTTCTCGAATCATGATGAAAAGGTATCCCGAGAGCACACTAGATAGATAAAGTCTTGTCACCCCCACTAGCAAAGCGTAATGAGAACAAGGGTAGTCATGTTGCTTATCCTTCATTCTCTTGCCAGAATTCACACGATCAAGAAGCCTCTGTTTCAAACCATAGGAGTTTGTGTCAGCCATCTGAAATAGAAAATTATATTATGTAGAGGTGACAAGATTTTCGGCCCACCCTGATCTCACGACCCTCTGAAACACTGTCTAGCTGTCTAGCCCGCCCTCTCCAAAAGATTGCTGACCCTTGCCTATTTGAAAGTGTTGGCCTTCTAAGTTGGTTGACAAGATTTATGCGCCTAAACTACTTCGCATTTTAGGGCATAGCTGATGGAGATGACGTTGTCCCTTTTCCGAAGGTATTAGTGCAAGCTGAATCCAAACTGTCTCAAGAGGAATTTGAATTTGGTTCACTGACTATTTTCCGAGCTTTTAGCCTTTCAGCTATGCGCTCCTCTTTCATTTGTTCACTTATTGGCGTTAGTTACATTATTAGTGTTCCTGTTGCAGAGGCAAATATTGTCAAGGCCAATATATTGTCACTAACTGAAAGAATTAATATGAACAAGATCCTAAATTAGATATACATTAAGCTTTTCATGGCATGGGAGTCAAAAGATATCAATTAATTCGGTGGCGTTGTTCGAAATTTAAGCCTCATTAGGTTAATAAGAAATATACAAGTGAAATGAATGTAGTATGAACTTTGTAGCACCAACGTCCTATATATATATATATATATATATATATATATATATAGGTATGTATATGTGTGTGTGTGTTTGTGTGTGTATATATATATATATATATATATTTGTGTGTATATGTATTTGTGTGTGTGTGTATGGTTAAAATAAGTTTTCCTTTTGTCTTTACTCATATTGCCTTTTCATACATAGACACTATCTGAAATTTTACAAAAGATATCTGTATATATATATACACACACATGTATATATAACAGTATATATAACGTCATCCACATAATTTTTTTTTTTGCTGTATTACAGCTCATCAATGTGGCTAGATATCTGATTGCCTCAAGCCGGGATCGAAACTGACTGATTTGGCATCAGTCAGAGATTTTATCCCTGAGCTACCAGCACCCGGTAGAGAGGAAAGCGAATTTTTACGTACCTATTCTTCGAATAAACACACAATGACCATGATAGCTCAATTCATATATCTATATCTCTCTCTTTCTCTCTATATATCTGTGTGTTTGTGTGCGCGTGTATATATATATATATATATATATATATATATATATATATATATATATATATGTATGTATGTATGTATGTATAAATATTCATGTATATATACATACATATATATGTACATATAAGTTGCGTTAAAGACGACTGATAAGGCACTTCGGTTAAGCTTTTTATTTAATTTTTTGTGTTCGTTCAAGTTTTTTTTCTGGACACAAAGTGTGTTAAAACTGTCCAAAAGTCCAGCATATCCGAGCGATTTCGTCTGTTCTTCTACCTACCTATGTTACACCTATCTGGCCATAGCTCTATTAGGACTCATTTAAACACACAGAGAAGCCTACTAAACTCCAGCCGCAACATACTCATAGAAAATACAACTAGAACAAGTTTATCCACATGTTAAAAAAATATTAAAACCCATGGAATCAGTTAAAAAAAAATGTACTTGGTAATGGCTAAAAGAATTGCCGAAAGCGCTATTCTTTTAGAAGAATACCGGATTTTTGGACTTTTGAATTCTATCGTCTCGATAGAGTCGAAACACGTCCTTGTGGGTGATGAATTATTCTCCACCTTAGAATCCCACTCTCACCGAAGTTGCAAGCGTGTATCGCAAGAAACGTCGCAAGTTTCTCGCTGCTTTATCGCTATTTCCATGGAAAGTGTTCAGACGAACGATATTCTTTAGTACCACCAGTTCTAACCCTCACCATGCCACGCCCATTGTAGCGAACCACCCTCATTCCCTTTATATTCCATTGGTGAGATGTAAGTTCCAATCGAGCAGCTTCTTCCCATGAACCGCTGTTTTGTGCATCCTGCCCCGCAAGAAGAGGTTTCCCCGATGATTACAATTTTCATCTGTTCAAGTCTTGGATCACCTTTTATTTTCCCCTCATATTCCCATAAACTCTACCCTCTACCTCGGGTGGCTTTTAGGCCTTGAACAGGGCAAGCATTATTGTAAAAAAAAAAACAGTCACATACCGAGACAGCTTAATAAAGATGTCTCTTCCTTGGTTTGTAACGCTGTCTCACAGGTTAGACTGAACACTCCGATAATTACCTTACCATCCAGGCAATTGTAAAAATACACGGCTGTTATATCTATTGTCAACCTTGGCAGGAGCCTGTCATCCCACCATACACACACACATGCACACACGGTCATAGATACATAAATACATACATATATATATATATATATATATGTGTGTGTGTGTGTGTGTGTGTGTGTGTGTGTGTGTGTGTGTGTGTGTACGCGCGTTTGTGCAAAGATAGTTTGAAACGAACTGGAAATATGCAACTCCTGGGAAAAGAAATGCATAAAACTGTCAGAGAATAGGTGTTAGTCATCTTATGGAACTGATAAAGACAATGTCATGAATATATATATATATATATATATATATATATATATAAAGAAGCAGAAAGAAACATTTGGATTTCAAGCTTTTATCTTTATTCTCTCTCTCTCTCTTTTTTTTTTTCACAGCGTTGAAGACGTGCCAGGAATTTTGTTAGACGGCAAGATCTGAGAGAATTTTTCACACACTATGAATGCGAGTGTTACTCTATTTGTCGACATGTGTGGTTTTGTCTTTAGTAAACCAAGACACCACTAAGACGCTGCTATATCCCTCTACCGTTTCTTTGTTTCTTTGGCAAGAAGAATTTTAATCACCCAGCCATGTTTCGACACTTTCGAAAACAGTTCCATTCCGAGTCGCACACACACACACACACACATGAACGCACGCGTGCACATATTATCTATCTATCTATCTATCTATCTATCTATCTATCTATCTATCTATGTGTGTTTCATGGAATAGGATTGACAAGGCATTTTGTTTAGTTTTTGTATTTACTCATATTTCTCGTGCACGTTTAATTGTTTTCCTTTCAGGACTTAGCGAATGTAAAAAGTGACCAAATGTTTGGCGTTTCAAAATGCTTCCCGATAAGCAAAGTCAGAACCCCTCACACCAAAAAAACCTTTGGGCAATATTTTACCATTCCCTAAGTCCATTCATTAAGCAAACTACGAAGGAACACATAAAGGCAAGTAAATGCAATAATAATAATCAACAAAAAAATAAAGTAAGTAACCAATTGTAAACAATGAGTAAAAAAAATAACAAATAACACAAAGAATTTGCTATAAATAACCACATTCAGATCCACAATTATTATGAAATGAAAAACGTTACCGCCTACGCGATAACCGTTAGGATAATACTATAGACCTTCGACCCATTATACACCATTAAACAGCATATATAAATAGTCGTCCCAAATCTCAATAGCCTGAAGATTGTTTTCAAGCATGAAACAAACTTTCGCCAGTCTGTGTTCACCTCAAGGAAATAAATTATGTGGTTGGTGCATAATTATCAGGCGTTTCAAAGCAATATTTATTATGAAAAAGCAACATAACAATTAAACAATAGCATTTTTAACCCAATATATAGAAAGGAATTCAAAATGACCTCATTTAAATGTCCATTTCACTCCACAAGAAGAAATCAATGCAAATTAGATTTCTTCTTGCGGAGTGAAATGGCCATTCAAATGAGGTGATTTTGAATTTCTTTCTATGTCATTTATTTATATATGCTCAGTAATAATAAATACATTGTGCTCTCTTTGTGGATCAGTTTTAATATTTGATATTATTAGGATTTACTGGGATTATATACCAACGAATTTTACACACACACACACACACACACACACACACACACACATATATATATATATATATATATATATATATAATATTTGATAATTATTGGGGATAATTCAAAAGAGGCTGTCAGGCCTGACCTAGACTTGCACACCCTAATGCATGTCTGGCACTCAAAGCATGCCATTACGAAATTATTATATACAATATGCAGAACTGGAGAGAGGGGTTCAGAGGGGTCCCTAAATTGCCATGTCACCAATGTAATCGGATATGTCTCTCCAGGGAGGTTCTGCTCAATCACCAGCGGTCAGGCCAGCACCAACATATATATATATATATATATATGTGTGTGTGTGTGTGTGTGTGTGTGTGTGTGTGTGTATGTATACATAAATAAATAGAAAGAATAGTAAGATATATAATTCGGTGTTCTAATAGATATTTTTATTTTTACAAAATAGTGCTGAATGTAAATTTACAGGGCATTAAACATGGTTAGAACTGTGTAGCGGAAAAACCATATTTTAAATCAATTTATTTATAATATATATATATATATATATATATATATATATATATATATATATACGTGTGTGTGTGTGTGTGTGTGGAGAGAGAGAAGGGGAGAGTGTGAGAGAATGAGAGAAAGAGGGATTGCGATAGAGAAAGGACATAGGAATCAACACTTCATGATGACTGGCAATTTCACGCTTTAAATCAATATTCAGTCTTCTTGCTCTGAAGATAGCACTGCGGCAACTAAATGCTGATTTCTATGTCTAAACTATCCCCCCTCACTTCTTTTTATCTATCTCTGTTTCATACATAAATACGTCCTCAAATAACTTTAAACATATCAAACTGCTATAACGTAATTAAATGCATTCTAACTATAAACAGAAAAAAAAAATTCTAAAAAACCTCATAAACACTAATATATCCCCCACTGATCCAAGTAAAAAAAATAAAATTATTTATATACTATATTAAATTTAAAACAACCAATCTAGTTGTCCAAAACAACTCTTTTACGTCAACTAATATTTTACAAAAGACCAACATTGTATATCAATTTAAATGTCCTTTGGGAGATTGTATCTCTAGTTTTACAACAACGAGGATGACGAGAAGGCTTACGTTTCATTTGAACGAACATCGTTCAATCTCAGAACATTTAAAGGAAGCCTCATGTCCACATTCACAGTTTAGACAGATATTTGTCGAAAAAACATCAGTGCTCCATCAAGATAATAATAAGCAAAAAATTAAAATTCTGGACGCCCTTTATATAAGAGAATTGTGGCCAAAAATAAAGTCAACTCCGTGTATAGTAACAAAGTTCTTAAATGTTCGTAGCAGGAAAGTGTTATATAAAAATACTAAATGAAAATAGTATAATTAAGAATCTTCTTTAAAAAAAAAAAATCACACAGCATGGAGATAAATTAATATTTCCAATTTACGGACTTTAACGCATAGTACAGCGCTAGATATGCAACAAGTCAAGTTGGTCTCAGAGATTGAAAGTACTTGGGAAAATAAAAATTATTTGAAAGAAAATTCTGGAAATTTTCTTGATCAATTTTTTACACCCACCAAGAAATTTATTTTTGGATTTGAAAGGATTAAAACTAAAATAAATAGACATAATACGTCTAAATTATTTAAGCGAACATGCTTGAATGAAAATACACACACACACACACACACACACACACACACACACACACATATACATATATATATATATATATATATATATATATATATATACATAATTCTAGCTATTAGTACTAGCAATTAATATCTATCTATAAATAAAAATTCTGTGATTTCCGTTAGTCCGTCCGTCACACCCTCTAAAATAGCCATACATTGACAGATCACAGATCAAAACCAAATTTTGGAGAGAAGTGCAAACAGACAAAGTACAGTGTAGTACAATAAATTTTCATTAATTTTTTGGGAATAAATTAAAAGTTTATTCTTTAACAGGCAAAAAAATTTAATGATTAGAATAACCAATACTTATTTAATGAAAAATACTTAATATAAAATATTGTTTTTGTATATCTTTTCTTTAAGTTTTTATATACAAGAATCCAGTTTCCAATTCGCCCTGCGTCTGCTAGAAATATAAACAAATCACAAGGCCAAACGGTTCAAAAAGCTCCAGAGAGAAATATTTTTTTGTTGCAAGCTCAAGAGTAAGAAATCCTAAGAATTTATTCTTCGCTGTTTAAAAGGAAAAAAAAAAACGAAAAAAAGATATTTTCTTTAAAAAAAATATTGTTTACCATGATATCCTATGAAATTAAATTAAATTGAAGGAACTATTAAAGTGCGAATTAGGGTTTTTTCAAAGTATTTTTCTAACAAAATTATTCAAATTTAATCGATTGGTTTAAGAAATTGAACGAAACGCTAGCGATAACTTCAACACTACTAAATACTGTGGGGATTTTAACATGCGTCAGCGTCTTACACAAAATTCTATTATGCAAAATTTTAAAATTTAACGTATATCAAAGTGACCTGAATTCTGTCAATTAAATGCTCAATATTTGACGAGTGCAATAATTTTTGAGTTAGATATAAATACGTTTAATAAACAGCGAAGTCGACTCCGAGTTTTGTGGTTTTCGCAATCACTTATTAGGATTGCGAAATTCTTATCAAAAGACCTGATTGAGAAATATATCAACTTCGATAAGTACTGGGCATTATTTTATCTAATTATATATATATATTTATATATGTGTGTGTGTGTGTGTGTGTGTGTGCGTGTTTAGGCAGCAACTTCTTTTTTCCGCATGTCTGAATGAATAAATTACAGACAGTATATCTGCTAATTTTTAATAAAATCCGTTCATACTCACGAATAACCTTCCGTGTATTGATGTTAAAGGATGAGAGAAATGTGCTATAGCTGTTTAAATTTCTTTTATTTTAATTTCCCAAGTACTTTCGATCTTCTTCCAAGATCACAGATGATCTTGGAAGAAGGTTATTCGTGCGTATGAACGGATTTTATTAAATTAGCAGACATAATGTCTGCAATTTATTCAATCATATATATATATATATATATATATATATATATATATATAGGCGTTCTAGTCGTCTGAATATCACGAGAGCATGAGACTCGAGTAAAGACACGGACTGTTCTTTGATATGAATTGACGTTGTGAAGCGAGATGTTTCCGCTAATTTTATTTCTATAGAATTTTAGTGTTTCCGACCAGAATTTTTCTGAAGGGTTCTTGTAAATTGTGGGTAGATAGATGTTTTCTTTTTATAACACTTTGATCTGATAAGTGACAAGTGAGGCATCTACTCAAGGAGGTGGTAGTATGTCCGATAAAGGTAACTGATTTTTGACAAGAAACACAGTCTTGTACTTGACAATGAAATTGATACAAGACTGGGCAATATGGAGACTTTTTGTACTCTGTTATCCCACCAAATGTAAAAACGCAGGAAAAACTAAATAAAAAATTAATTAAATGTTCCTTATCTGTCATATTTGACAATATATATATATATATATATATATATATATATATATATATATATAATCATTATTGCGAGTTTGCTGAAGGACAATGGTCTTTTACAAATTGTTCGGTGACAACCGTGACTGTGCAGTTCTCTACTATGTCTTAACACCAAGCGTTTCTATTGCATTTTCCTACTCTTATCGTTTTCATTTTTTTCTTTTTACAATTTAACTACACTCAATACATATTCTCTCAGGCTGGTCACCATGCAAGTATTGAAAACCTAGTCAACCTTGCCATTTAACCCATAGATGGAGGAGAACAGTAACTAGTAACGACACGGACTGTCCTTTGATAGGAGTTGACGTTGTGAAGCGATTTCTTTCTCTGTCTAGGTGATCTGGACATTGAGGCTATGTTTGTCATCACTATATATATATATATATATATATATATATATATATATATGAAGAAAAATATATACGGAAAAAACAAACAAAAATCCTTATATACAATTATGCTGTTTTAATGTTAATATGTCAACGTCGGACGTTTCGGTCTAATAAACCATCTTCAGGACATATTCATAAATTATAACATTATCAATACAACATGCCAAAGATATGCATGGTATATATATATATGCGTGTGTGTGTCAGTGTGTAAATGTGAATGCAACAGGCCTGATTAGAACTCGGCTCATTTTCCGAAGGATTCTAGCAAGGCTTTCCGTAAATAGCTTATCTGGTACTTTATATATTTTCCTTGGCCTTTTACAAACTTTATTTTATGCGTGTCTTTATATAGCCGAATATTATTATAGATACATTGTCAATATCTTTTATAGTCCCTGATATGACAATAGACTACATCCAGAAACAAGGGAGATCGAGGGTTTTGAGGAGCATGACACACATCTTGATAACTTTTGTATCCAAGCCCACCCTGATCTGGGGTGGTAGCACCTGCTAGGGTCCCCCATCTATGGATAAATAGTGAACACCCAAAACAAAAACAATACACTATGAAATTTTGAAAATCCATTTCATAATAAAAATACCAACGATACATGTTTATAGCAAAATTACCGACAATTACAGCAAGATGTCCAACAATATATTTTATCTGTTATTGAAGATATACAATTGCATTCAGTTAGTTGAAGCTCTAACATTGTTTTTAAAATATTTAGATTTCTGCATTAAATAACTCATAGAGGTGTTGATATGCCGCTAAACAAAATCAATCATCCAATCATCTACCATGTATACCATTGTGAAAGCAGAATAACATATATCATATTTTTATTACTTCAAATCTTCCAAGAAAATAAATGTCAGCATTAAATAACCCATGAGGAGTTGATGAGCCGTTAAACAAATCAGTTTATCAATAGCTTCTATTTAGATTACGATAATAACCGAATCTCGTATCGAGGAAAAGACGGTCGCGAAATGCTTTTTCATTTTCGACCAGACATAGATAATTTTTTTTTCTTTTATAATCTGGTGTTTTTTTTTTCTAACAGTCTGAGATTATAGGTGGATTTTTTTTTTGTTTTGAAGAGGATTCAAAGATGAAGAAAGAGTCATATATTTTGAAACACGTAAGTCAAAAGTGTACGACTTAAACTTAAGTAATAGTTTGCCCAATTACAACACACACAAACACAGATACACACAAAAAGACACACACACACTCACTCACACACACACACACACACATATATATATATATAATTATTTATTTTAAAAAAAATGATAACATAAATATATTATAAAATCACTACAAAAATAGCCATTTTGTTTCAACACCCTCAGTGTCTTATCATATATATATATATATATATATATATATATATATATATATATATATATATATATATATATATATATATATATATATCTACATCTACATCTATACGTTGGTAAACTCTCGATGTAAAAAGCAAATTTAACACAAAAAATACAATTGCTTTAACCCAACATAGTATATATATATATATATTTTATATATATGTATGTATATATGTATGTATGTGTGTGTGTGCGTGTGTATTTATGTATGAATGTGTGCGTATCTAAATATAGATTGTTAGAAATAACTGTTCGATATTAAATGCTGACGAATGCAGCAGAAGTAGCAAAAAACTTTGTAATTTTCCCCCAAAATATGGTGATGGTTGTGTTTCCATACAGGAGCTAAATATAAAATAAAAATATACAGGCTATGTTTGTCATCACTATATAACGTGGAAGTCTTACCCTTCGTTCTTTTACATTCGTAAATATATATATATATATATATATATATATATATATATATATATATATATATATATATATATATATATGCGTGTGTATATTCTGTTAAAGAACCTAGTAACGTTGGCACCTGGGAAAAATTCTTTCGACATTTCTATGTCAGTCCTTGTTACGAGATGTGCTGCCGATAAACAAGAAATATTTAGAATGGGAAGTATTCGAGATTTCAAGCTGTAAAAAAGGTAGACATTTAAAAATATACAAAATAAATAAAAATATAAAAATTCTTATTATTGTAAAATTATTTTTCCCAGAAGTACAAATCTCATTAATATTAGCAAGTCTATTAATGTCACCTTTTTTCCAAAAGGCACCTAATAAGCAAATCAATATACAAATAGCATACGCATATAAGATTGTTATTTAGATGGTCGCTGTGAAGCTCAAGGTTTTATCGTGCTAGGGCCCAATTAACACAGGGTTAAAATTAATATGACCCTGCATAAAAAAAAAAAAATTCGCACCCTGATCTAGACTGCATTTTTAATGCAGAGCTAACGGAAGATGTCTGTCTGTTCCAGGAGGTCTCTTTGAAGAGTGTTGATGACTGCAAAGCAGCCTATGGCCTGAAATAGGAATTATTTTGATTGAATATTTTTTTAAATCAAAAAAAGTTGTTTCATGTTGATTAACCTGATTAGTGGCCAAGCGAAAGATCTCTTGAGCACATAAACAAGTCGTTATTGTTGTTTCTTTGAGAAAACCAGCAAAGCAAAAAAATGTCGGCGCTGTTCACTCGCATACTAACGGTTGCATCCAAAAGTGAAGACAAGACATAATTCAAATTGACAACGAACGAGAATGAAATGGCTTACTAAACCTTATTGTTTTGTTTGTTCCATAAAATAAGTTATTTCAATACAACTAACGTGAAAGAGAGAAAGAAATGTGTGTGTAAGAGAGAGAGAGAGAGAGAGAGAGAGAGAGAGAGGGGCGAGGGAGAGGAGAAAAGAAAGACTGTGCGTGAGTCTGTATCTCTGTGTGTGAGAGAGAGAGAGAAAGATAGAAAGGCAGAAAGGTCAATTACCTCATCTGATACGAGATTTATTTAAAATTTTACTTTTAAAATTTTAACTATTTTTTTTTAAAGAATTTGCACATAAAAAGCACTGAATATGCAATTGAAAAATCTGAGCAAGGTAACAGCTCTTGATGCAAACTATACAGCAAAGATACCAAAACAAGTTCGAAATTTAAGTTGTACGCTCCGACCTTCTTCAGGTGATATTATTTGGAATTTCAAACCGCACCCTTTATTTAGTCCATGGGGGTATAGATTGCTTTACCAAGAAGCCTGGTCTCAGTGGCGATGAGTTTCGCAGCTATTTGGCTGACTTTCCTCGTCTTTCGCCGACTGAAGCGTCTAGTTGTGTCTTGGAGTGTGTTTCGGGCCCGCACTCCGGCTGAAGAAGAATTGGTCAGAAGTACAGTCGGAGAGTCGGTCCGGACATGGATTCGAAGGAGACTGTCCTTAAAGGGTAGGGCTGAGGCTTGTGCAACTTATGTCTTGCCCCTCATCCTTTACCGCTTGGCTGTACGTCCTCTTTGCAGGACCCGTCGAGCGTTTGTTGACCAATCTTTTGTGGGATGATCGCAAACATTGGTCTGTAAAGAAGCCTGTTACCAGCGTCCATGCCATGGGGGACTGGGATTGCCACACCTGGCGAATCATCACCATGCCTCTAGGTTGTCTTTCCTACGCGGCGTTTTTGACGGAGGGCTCGATTTTGGCGCGGAGTGTTAGGGACGCCTTCCCGAGCCTTACTGTCACTCCTCCCATTCCTTGGGCTAAGCGCCGTCGCGGTAGTGGAAGGTTGTCGAGTTTCCTCAGCGAGTGTCGGTCGGCCTTGAATGTCATTTCTCGCTCCAGTGACCTTTCTCGAAGTCGGAGACTATTGTATCGTGAATTAGTGGAGGGTGTCATGAAGGATCCTCTGCGTGACCGGCTCGGCTTGTCGTCATCAGAGTTGCACTCCTTTCGGTCTTGGGCGCCAGCGGCGAATTATCTCAGCAACCCTGAGTTTTCACTTAGCTGGCGATTGATTCCGAATGTTCTACCTCTCAATGACGTAACCTTCAGATGGGGCGAAGCAGATTTGCCAGATTGTCACCGGTGTGACCTTGGCTTAGAGAAAACATCTTCGCACGCCTTCTACCATTGTCCTCAGATGCGCCATTTCTGGGATTATGTCGGCGAGTTGACTGCTCGTAACGCTCCCGATCAGCTCGTGTCCATTGATCTCGCATACCCGTGTGACAATGTGTCGCCCCTGTTTTCCGGGGTAAAACTGATGGTGTTTTCCACGTTGCTAGCCGTGGCGAGAATGGTGGTGTGGACGTCGCGAAAGGAGGGAATATTGCAGGATGAACAATATTCGCATCATGATCTGGTTCTTTTCTTTAAGCATCAGCTTAGGGTGAAAATCAGATCTGATCGAAAGTGTTTGATCCCGACAGATTTCAGCGAAAGGTGGGTGATTGTGTCGAGCTTGGTT
Source organism: Acanthosepion pharaonis (assembly GCA_903632075.3). Lineage (NCBI taxonomy): Eukaryota > Metazoa > Mollusca > Cephalopoda > Sepiida > Sepiidae > Acanthosepion > Acanthosepion pharaonis. Next base: position 76,154 of record CAHIKZ030000457.1, read on the forward strand.
CGTGACGACGGGACTAGCCTTGGTTTTCTTTTTGTAAGTCCCCTTAATGCAACGAGGCGGTTTCCTGTGGACCTTCACCTGGTTAAGTTAGGCACGATTTTGTTTCCTAGTTAATGCGAATAAGTGTTGTTCTCTGCCTGTTTCCAGCATTGTCCTGTTATGATCCATGTCGAGATTCTCAATTTCCCCAGTTTATTTTTGTCCCCTGTTTTAATCTCGGCTGGGCCAGCCTTTGTTTTTCCCCATTCCGTTATTTTTTCTCCTCCCTCCCCATTCCATTAGTGAGTGTGCTTCTTGATTCTATCTATAGGCAGAATACAGCAGCCACTCTTATTATTTCGAGGGGTGGGTGAATCCTACTAACATTTGTTTTTGTTTTTTTTTAGTTTTATTTGTTTTACATTTTTAGTTTGTTTCTAGGTTCATGCCTCCCAATCATTTCATGTATCATGAAATTTTTATATATTTTTGAATTTTACGGCTTTCAGAATTTTTATGTCATTGGGGTGTTTTGTAGGTCTCCCGCGAATATGTGGTATTTTGGTGTATGTAGGATTGAGAGTTGATGGAGAAGTTCTTGTGGGGAATGAGTAAATTGTAAGGAATGAATGGGTCGTGATTCGCATTAACTAGGACTAAGATAGCTAAAGATGACCGACCTCTCCCCCCCTTTATTTCAGCCATGTACCAAAATATATTGACTCATTTTCCATCCTTAGTCATGCTCATTCTGTATTACACCTAAAGGTAAACGATCTGTCAGGTCAGGTCCTAACAGGCATTCCCTCTGTAAACAGAGGGAATGCCTGTTAGGGCTTGACATGATTTCATCTGATCTTTCCACCCTTAATTTATCACATGCTTCTCATGTTTTTATATGTTATATTATTTAGTTTTCCCTCGATTTCAGCTCTGTTGAGTGAGGACGAAACCGGTCGGCTGATCAAGTTTGTTTCCTCTTTTCCTTTTAATCATGAATGGTAAAGCACGTCTTGCCATTTTTATTTCCATAATAAAAATTTGCACCCTCAAGAAAAAAATGATATATATATATATACAGAGAGAGAGAGAGTGAGAGAGAGAGAGAGAAAGGGAGAGAGAGAGAGAGAGAGAGAGAGAGAGAGAGATAAAGACAAAAATGAGGATTGGAAAAAAAGCCACCTAATATTTACTAAAGTGTTCTTTATTTAAAATATATGAATTTTTACAGAGAAGTATTAAACTTTGTTACTTACAATTAGATATTTATTATTTTCTCTTAGAAAAATAATTTGTTGTTTTCCTTTTTTTCAAAACATTTTCACTTTCACCGGTTTCGCTTAGCTTTTCAAAAAGTGTTTAATTGTTTCTACCTCCACGTCTTGATGCTTATGTTTTGTACGAATAAAAAATGAAACTGAAGAGGCGTAACTGATTGCGTGAATAGAACCGCACCAAACCGCAAGAAGCAATTTTCTTGGTAAGTTCAAAACCATACTTAATTCACGGCATAAATAAATTCTACCAAATTACCCTTACCATAAACGACATATATGGTATTTATCAATCCACCCACGGGGATTGAATGCGGCACAAGGCCTTTTTAATGTGGGTATCTCTGGAGCCCGTAGGCCCAGCCAAAAATAAATAACCATCCAAACCCGCCGAGGCGGGCCAGTTCTGTCAACCTCCCCCAACGAAACCCCACCCTTCGGCGGAGCTTCGTCCGGGTTCCTCTCTGCAAAGAGAGTTCGACAGACACCCGACCTGGCAGCTCACAAAAGCGCAGATACTACACTTTGATCCTAGCCACCGGGCCGAAAACGACATATATAGCCACACACACGCGGGTGCGAGCGCGCACACACACACACACACACACACACACACACACACATATATATATATATATATATATATATATATATATATATATATATATACACTTTTCTCTTTTTGGAACTACTATAACCTCTTTCCTTTATATATATATATAAAATTTCATATGTAGACATGTATGTATAGTGATGTTAACGATAAAGATTTTAAATTCATAATTAGCGTTTATTTCGAAGATTATAAATGAGATCTGATAATAATTTCATTAGGTTAATTGAACATTTGTCCTGACAAGCGATTTGACCCGAAACTCTGGAGTCAGTTAATAAGTCTATCGAACTGAATTATTATTGAATAATTCACTGTTTTTTTTTTTTATAAAAATGATCCGATTTCTGTTTGTGTGTTTGTTTATTAGCGTAACTCCAAAAAATGTAACAGTTTTTGGTTAATGCTTTTAAAATACTCTAACTTGAAGAATAAAGTGATTTCCAGTTCAAATTGTTACTTAATAATAAAAGGACGATGTCTTCATTCACACTCGATTATAAAGATCAAATGTTCATTTGTTGCAATTTGTAATGTAAATTATATCGCCACTAAAAAAAAGAAAATAAAGGAAAATTAAAGCATATATGGTCATAAAACATTCAACGCTAAGTTCCTGCTGATTTGGGATTAGCAGAAATTCAAGTAAAGCTAACTTGAAATTTTAAATGTAGTTGGATTTTGATTAATTACAAAGTTCTCACCTTTATTTATGTTATATGATATAAAACTGTAAATAGAAGTTACATCATTCGAGCTTAATGTTTGCTTTCAGTGGCCTTTAGGATAGTTCAATCATAAAAGAACGATTCCAATATGGCACGCGGAATTCTTCTTGGGAATCTGGAAATTATTATAAGTGCCGATTAGTATTTCATTGAGCGAAACAGGAACACTGAATGGTTTATGGAAGAATTTGCCATATCTGTTTCACAATCATTTCATACATCGTATTGGCAGTTTAAGGACAGGGATTATCATGCAAAATAGTCGACGATTTATTTAAATCGAAGTTCAAGTAAGCCGGGTGCTCATTGTCCTGTGTTTCAACAATTTGTAATGGAAATTGCCTTTAAACTCCACCAAATGTTATAAAGAAATATCCCACGATAAGTTCTGTTTACATTCCGTCCTGGGTAAGACGATAAACTACGTCCAGCAGCAAGGCCTCTGACCAGGAGGTTTTACGGAGCGTGGAACCACCTCTTAATTGCTGGTGTTCCCAGGTCCACTCGGACCCAAGGTGGCAGCACCGATTAGGGTCCCAGCTATGGGCAAATAGGTAACTCCGAAATTGGGGTGAAAACACTATGAAAGTGTAAAAATAGGTTTTAATAACAGAAATACTTTGTAAAAAAAAATTACTTCCAGCAATAAATTTTTGAAGGAAAAAAAAAAAAAATTTAAAGGAAGAATGTTACCAGCGATACATTTTTGAGGAAAACATATTACCAGCAATAGATTTTTGAAATAAAAATATTACCAGAAATAGATTTTTGACAAAATAAAATATTTCCAGCAATGAAAATTTTTTGGCATTAAATAACCCATTGAGGTTGATATACCGTAAACCAAACCAAACCAAACCAAACCAAAACAACAACAAATTTTTGAAGAAAACAAAAAAACAAAAAACAAAACAAAACATTATTACCACAAATAGATTTTTGACAAAACAAAATATTACCAGCAATGAAAATTTTGTCGGCATTAAATAACCCATTGAGGTTGATATACCGGAAACCAAACCAAACCAAACCAAACCAAACCAAACCAAACCAACAACAAATTTTTGAAAAAAACAAAAAAAAAAACAAAAAACAAAAAAACAAAACAAAACATTATTACCACAAATAGAATTTTGACAAAACAAAATATTACCAGCAATGAAAATGTTGTCGTAAACCAAACCAAACCAAACCAAACCAAACCAAACCAACAACAATTTTTTGAAAAAACAAAAAAAACAAAACAAAAAAAAAAAACAAAACAAAACATTATTACCACAAATAGAATTTTGACAAAACAAAATATTACCAAATTTTTGTCGGCATTAAATAACCAATTGAGGTTGATATAACTTAAAACAAACCAAACCAAACTAAAACAAACCAAACTAAACCAAACCAAACCAAACCAAACCAGCAACAAATTTTGAAAAAAAAAACAAAACAAAACAAAACATTATTACCAGAAATAGATTTTTGACAAAACAAAATATTACCAGCAATAAAAATTTTGTCGGCATTAAATAACCCATTGAGGTTGATATGCCGTAAAATAAACCAAACCAAACCAAACAATTCTGTTTACATTAATCCTTTAAGCCCTGCGTTCATGAACAAATATTAACCCTTCTGCCTGGGCTCCTGAGTCAAAATTTTCAAATAATTGGTATGTAATGTTTCACGGTAGATATAAAAATAGTTATAAGTATTTACCCACCATCCAACCTGTAGCAGGACATTAAGTCATTTTCCTGTTTAACTGGTTGCTGGGCATTACGTCATTTTTTTCCGGTAAGGCGGTGGTCAGGGTTCAAAGGCTTAAGACGTTGAATCTCGCCTTGATATTCAATATCCTGCATTTTTGTAACGAATCAATTTTTCATCGCCAGTGACTATCACATAAAAAAAAAATAAATCTCCCGTGTTGAGCAAGATCAACATCATCACCATGATCATCTGTCCCATAACCAGATGTGGTCCTAGGGTCGCTACGCTGCATTGATGTGTACTTAAATAGTTCCCGTCATATATATTCTTGAAGTAAAATATTATTTGGACTTGAAGATGTCTTTCTTTTCCTTTTTTTTTTTTTACTTTAAATGGTGTAAGATGAAAAGCAAAACTTAGGCCAACAAAAATATCACCTGCAGAAGAATATATAAAAAAGAACGCACACACATACGAACACCCACTCACGGGAGAGGGATAAGAGAGAGAGAGAGAGAGAGAGAGAGAGAGAGAGAGAGAGGGGAAGGAAAAAGTGAAAACTTAACCGGTGAAAATATTCGAGCCCCGGGCTAAGCGCTTTCATTCGGTAATCTTATCGTCGGATATGTCAATCATTACGATACACGCGTTTTATTTATTTGTCATTGAACTGGAGAAGACTGACGTCGTAATGCCGGAAGTCGCCTTGATGTATCATAAGACGGTTCTCGGTGAATTTGAAAACTTAAATCCCAAATATCCGCTGATTAGAGTATTTTTTAATGTTTGACGATAGTTTTCCTGTTGAGGAGTGCTCCCCATCCTCCCTTAGAAAACAGCAAACTTCGCTTGTCTCGCAATGTTTTTTTCTAATTCGTAAGATTTGATATGCTTTCGTTACGAGACGCGTAGGAATAGCCAGAGAATTGCAGCAGGAGTGGGTTTATCGAAGAAAAGATAACCTGGCGTTATCTTTCCCTCTTGTTTTTGAATTTGGAGTTTTGCTTCTTTTAGAGTGATTGCCATACAAAACGATAGATCCCAATTAGACATATTTAACCTATTTAACTGGGCACCTCGACGTGGTGTAATGGTTAGAAAGCTTGTCATGCTAGATCAATTACGACTGAGTAGTGAGTTCGATCTCACTGGGTACCCCATACTTTCGGCCTTGTGCCACATCTAAGCCGGGCTTAGAAAATCGCTATTTAACCTATGACTGGTGGAGGTAGCAGAAGAGACAGTTTCGTATCGTCCCCAAAGAGTATCTTTGTGAAATGGAACGTGACAATCTCGACAGGAATTCGAACTCGTCTCATCGATTTCTCTTCATGAGTCGCTAACCGTTACCTGCACATTCGCGAGATGCGTTAGGCATTTGAGAGGAAATCCATAAAGGAACCAATGTCGTTCAGTCACCACCCCTGTCAAGGTTGAAATCAACAGATAGTTAAGAAACAAGGAATGATGATATGAATTTAACAGTGGGTGTAGCGTTTGATGAAATATGTATAACACAGAGATGTGTGACATGTTAAAAGTACAAATAAATATTGGACAGTGTATTTGCTGCGACTCTAATGTGCGTGTGTGTATGTGCGTGTGTGTGTGTAAAGGAGAACATCCATTTTGCATAATGTTTATTCAAAAGCTGCCGATCAGACCCCGAACTACCACCATTCACGATGAACGGATTCCCCCCTCAAGGAGGCACCGTGCCTTGACGGGATATTGCGTCTCAAACTCACACCCGACCTCAAGTAGAACTCTTATATACGATCTATCACTAAAGATGCAGATAAAGTAATCAGCTCTCTGTACCGCTCCAGTAAGAACCTGACTCCTCTACATTTACAGGAGTCAGATCAGGCCGAAAATAGCCTGCTGTTGCCATATTTGGGCTAGAGCAGCCCAGTCCTCACTTTCCAGAGTTTAAAAGTGTCTCCGAGTCCTTGTTGTAGATTTTCCCACCCTCTAACCTCTCACTCACAAGGTACTTCCATGGAGAGTGCTCAAGCGAGCTACATTCCTTGGTTCTGCCAGGTCTAACCTTTACGGCTAGGACCCGCCCTGCCGCTTACATAGCAGCAAACCATCCACATTACATCCGTATTCCATAGGCGAGAATAAGTTCCAGTCAAACAGCTTCTTCCCGCTAATCCTATGGAACAGACTCCCAAGAGGATGTTTCCCTAAACACTACAATCTTAACCAGTTCAAGTCTAGAATTAACAATTATCTTCTCCTCCTATCCATATAACATAACGAAAAGTGAAAGAAAAAGTATCTATGGAAGCAAAACCTCGACAAAAAAATTCAGCATTAAACGATACACGGAAATATCAAGTGAATTAGAAAGAATTTCAAGGAGGGAATCTTGTCTTCCATAAATTCTTAGCGGAGAATCGTACGTTCAACTATTTGCATGAGTCTACAGTCCTGGAATAAGAAGTGCTGTTTTTTTTACCTGAATATTGCAGATGTGAAACAGACACTGCATGTTAAGCAGAAATGTCAAAAGTAATGGCGATCAGCCTCGGTCTAATCAACCTCAACACCACAACTAAATTTTCATTCATAGAAAGCTATACTAACAGAAACGAGCCGATTTTTGAGGAAGACGATAATTCATAATGACAAGGCTTCATGAAGGAAAGCAAACTGAGAAGAAGAAAATAAAGTAATTAGAACTAAGGAGTTCTTTAAGTTTTGATTTCCTCACGATTGTCGACTTGTTAGGGAGCTAACTTCCTGTTGCTATCGGCTTGCGAATGCGATTCCAGGGTGTGGCACCATTGGAAAGAGCCTGAAAACTATACCAAGAGTTGATCCAAGACTTGTGATTGAAATTGGGTAGATGAAACTGATCAGAAGCTGCCGATGGTTGGGCTAGCGCAAAGTCCCAAGACATTATGACAGAGGATGTGAGCGTACAAACCTTGTTAAAACTGGTGATCACGTCAGGTTATGCGCTCTCTCCCAGAGATCGTAACTAAGGTTTGCTCAGCATAGTTAAAGTACAGGTTAACTCGATGGGTGTTGAAGAAAAACATGTGCCTGAGCTGGCGTCTGCAAAATGGATTGGCTATATTATTAGGGTGGTTGAATTAATGATACAACTTCAGTCAGACGAGGATCATCAATCATGCCCAGGAGAAAGTACCTCTGAAATCAAACCGATTCCTGTGTTTCAGGTCATGACCTCCCTGCTACAGGCAAAGTGTAACTCAGTAAAATGTGCCGCATTGTGTAGATGGGGTACGTTGTACGGTGGCACATCTATGAGAAGGTAAACTGTGGTTTCAAGCTTCTGCTGCCGTACGTCATACCCGGGTCCAAGAGTCAACCCTGAGGTAAAATCTGCATTTGGGGTCCTTGAGGAGATCCATTGTTGCAACGTTCCCGTATATATATATATATATATATATATATATATCATATGTTATCTAAAAATATGATTCAACGCTACATAAGAGTTCTCATGTTTCAAAACAAGAGCCGAAAACTTCAATATAATTATTTGAATTAAATTGAATTAAAGTACCAAGCTAATTTAATTCAATTTAATTCAAATAATTATATTGAAGTTTTTGGCCCTTGTTTTGAAACATGAGAACTCTTATGTAGCGATGGAATCATATTTTAAAGAAATAATTATATTTATGCTCTACTTTTGTATCGAGCACTATTTTTTAAAATAATAACAAAAATACTAAAGAACTGGATTATTTACCTAACAAGTTCTTTCCTATTTTCTATATATTTTACACACACACACACACACACACACACACACACACACACACATATATATATATATATATATATATATATATATATATATATATATATATATATATATATATATATATATATATATATATATATATATATATATATATATATATAAAAAAAGAACAGTAAAATATATAATCCGGTGTTCTTATAGATATTTTTTCATACATGAGAAACTACATATTACTAAGGTTATAAAAAATAAAAGTTTACTAAATCAGAGAAATGAATGAGATATTTTTTGCCGTCATTATCATAAATTTTACTTAAATAACATTTAAATATAAAATTTATAAAAAAAAATGTGACCTGGTAATATACATACTTATACTTGATATGAAAAATAATTCTACGTACTGTAAGTAATTCTAATACAATTACTTGTTTTAAAAAGAAATATAGTCTATTAAAAATTAAAAGTGAAAATATTTTAAAATATTTAAAAATTAAAAGTGAAAATATTTTAAATAAAACGTATTCTAACTTAAACATCCCCCAAAAATCTTTAAGTATACAAATAGAAAAAAATGCCGTAAGAATCTTTGCCGTTTACAATAAATGACGACATGCATTTAACGGATGTCAGAATTCGTTGAAAAATACATCCCTACCCCTACCTAAACATAATCCCTTTTTCAAACGTAACTAATAACTGATACAACAAAAGTTAATAAAATGAACACGCAACCATCCCTTGTCTGGATGAATGGATTTCTCTGTATCCTTGGAAACTGTAAATTATGATTTTTGTCGTGCCTTTAAAACCCAGTAAATTAAAAAATAAGTTACTTCAAAATTCGCTTGAGGATGAAATGGAACTAATGTCTTTAATTTAATTACAAAATTAAATTCGAAGCTTTTAGCTTCCATTTTTGAAACATGGTTAGAACTGTGTAGCGAAAAAACATTTAAAATCAGTAAATATATATATTAACTGATTTAAAATATGGATATATATATATATAACCACATTTTAAATCAGTTAATATATATATATATATATATATATTAACTATATATATTAACTGATTTAAAATGGTGTCAATTAAATATATATATATATATATATATATATATATATATATATATATATATATATATATATATATATATGGAAGCATGGTGGGGGTAATGACTAGCGGCTTGGATTGAGGAATCGGAGAGGCAAGTTCGAATTCCAATCAAGTCCATTACATTCTAATACTCTTGGGGAAGGTATGAATCCCTTTTCTCCCTCCAGCTATGGGTAAATATGCAGGACAGACTGGGTTCTATAGCCTTGGATAGCAACTGGACTAGGAGAAGGACAACTCTGAATTCAAAACCCGACGGAGGCTCACTTGGGGACCTTGTGGCACGTAGTGCACCAAGTCTCTGTATTCGTCTCACAAAAAAGTGTGAATGGTCCTGCACGAAACCTTCACCACTATAATCAAATCTCATGTTCTGTTGTCGGGCCGTCGGGTCCTAGGAACTGATCTGCTTGACCCTCTTACGTCTAATTCGACGGGATAGTCAAGGATATATATATATATATATATATATATATATATACTAGTTAGGTTAGACAGGTAGATATATGTCTAGGTATAGTCCAGAATAAAAAAAGGTTCACATAAATCCGCCTTACATTACAGTCAAAACGGTAGTCATAGTTCCAGTTTATACCTTTTTGTTTGTAGGTATCCACCCGGAAGGTGTACCCTTTAAGCAAGGAGTGGAAGGATGTAGTCGTTGTATTCTAAGCGTAGCCGACTCTACAAAAGTATCTAATGTCGGGACAAATAAAAACGAAAAAAAGATATCAAATAAGATTTCTTAGCTATTCACCATCAGAGAAAATCTCCGGAAATGGTACAAGTTTACAAATTTCCTCAAAACATTAAGAGAGAGCCACAGACACGAGAAGTAGCCAAGACATGACGAGCAATAATGTGATAATTGTTTACCCAGAGGCGTATATCTATGGAGAGTGGAGCCCATGGAAGGCAGACACAATAACGCCTCTTTCTAAACATCTGATACCCTACCAAAGTGCAAAGTAGATGTACTAGTTTGAAACATAAAAGGTAAAAACATTAACATATATAATAAATTATGGTACTTCAACAAGATTATTTTTATTTGATATATTTTATTTGAAGAGAATTTAGATTTTGATGATACAATGGTACTAAATGAATATATTATTTTACAAAATCATGACAATTATCAAAAACAAAACAGCAAAAGATTTTCAAATACGTGAACCCCGATGGAGGAAAACATGATTTTGATTGTACTTTACATTTGTAATTGAAAAAAAAAAAAAAAACATTAGATAATTATACAAGAATTTAAACTTTTAAAACATTGTAATACGACAAAAGCATATTTTCGTGTTTCAATAAAAACAAAATGCTCCAAGAATAATTTTAATCAATAAAATATTTCACGGAGCGTTTAAGAAAGTATAATGGTACCACAAGAAAATATATTTTAATAAGTTATTACACTAGTATTTCGATAAGATAGGAACTAGGGAAGGTGCTTGTTAGGCCTAAAACAGCACATTCCTCGTTTTCACTAATGCAAGTTTTTCAATCTAAAGATCGCGGTCAACAAAGAACTGTCGCTGGCAACATTAGACACGCAATAGTTTGTTGATGTCAAATGTTGCAGATGAGTGACCATTTAATGTCTAAGTAAGGAATATTACACTACAAATTATTTGTTCAGTGTTATCGTGACGCCGTTTCCAGACATTGGAACCCATGTCGTGTAACCTATTTGTCCTATCCTGAAGATGCCTCTGTGTTTACCTCGCTTTAAAATTTTCCTTATTCACAGCATTTTGCGAAAAGACAAATGAAAAGTAATATTAATGATAGATCAACTTGTGTACCATAATTTTATTATTGATTTCTTCTCTCTGGACCAGCGAGTGGTTTACATTTTAAGCCATAGATTTTACAAGCAAGATTACCCATCGCTGCGCTGGTCTCAAGGTACTGTGTAATGTCGAATAAGACCACAGAGAAATCAGTCTGGACACCATGGTGATAGATTGTGTTATCGTTGAGGCGACGAGTGTGATGAATCAAGGACAATGGATAAAAGTGTTGGCTGAATCCAGTGACTTGATCCAAAGAGTTGTGAGTTCAATACCTGGCCACAGCAGTGGTGAACAAAAACTTGGAGAGTTGAGTTAAAAGGGAGATAACTGATACTGAGATGTCCAGAAGAGGTATGGCACGCGGAACTAGAACAATCAAACCAAGTTGACGAAATGAAGGGTTCAGTCCGAAATTTCAATTACCTGAAGAAGGCCGCAGCGTACAATAGCTGAAAAGTCGTGAATGTGGCAACGAAGATGAGGACAACACTCCAAATAATGTAAATAATTAAAATACCTATCTCAGAAATAGAGAGAGATCCTGAAGAAGGCCGCAGCGTACGACCACTGAAACGCCGTGAATATGGCAACGAAGATGAGGACAACAGTCCGAACAATGCAAATGGTGTAAAGAATTACAATATCTCATCTCAAAAATATGAAAAAATCCTGAAGAAGGCCGGAGCGAACAACGACTGTAAGGTCGTAAATATGGGAACGAAGATGAGGACAACAGTCTGAACAATCTAAATAATGTAAATACTTAAATATCTTTCTCAGAAATATAGAAAGATTCTGAAGAAGAACGCAGCGTACAACGGCTGAAACGATGTGAATATGGCAACGAAGATGAGGGCCACAGTCCGAACTATTTAAATAATGTAAATAATTACAATACCTCACCTCAGAAATATAGTCAGATCCTGAAAAGGGCCGGAGAGTACATCGGCTGAAAGGAGGTGAATATGTCAACGAAAATTATGACAAATGACCAGACAATGTAAATAATTACAATACTCAGAAATATAGACAGATCCTGAAGAAGTCCGGAGTGTGCAACGTCCGTAACATCGTGAATATAGCAATAAATATGAGGACAAAAGTCCGAACAATGTAAATAATGTAAATAATTAAAATACCTTATCTCAGAAATATAGAGAGATCCTGAGGAAGGACGGAGGGTACAACAGCTGAAACATCTTGAATATGGCAACGAAGATGAGGAGAACATTCCGTACAACGTAAATGGTGTAAATTAATATATAGTAACATAAAAACAAGGTCAATACGACGAGATATACGGGTGTGGGTGTTGGGGCGCAGATGAAATGCTCTCAATCCTACCAAAAAGAGAATTCTAAAAGATCTAATGTTTGATAATATAATCAGATTTAGGGTCGTGTACCGAACCTAGATATTTTCAGCACCTCATTTTATATGTGTACGCTTGCACGTGTGCGGGCACTAATACAGGTAAACCAAAAAAATATACTCATACGACGTAATTTCTTCAAATGTAAAAAAGAATAATATTTTAAATTCTTAATCTGCTTACTAATTTTTTGAGTCATTTCACATGAAGAAAGGCGACAATGTCGCTAGGACACAAAAGGTGATAGAATATGGCGATTGACTTTGCGTTTAAATATTTGAAGATTGTAGTTTTCAGGGAAGTAAGAAATCAGAAGGGAATTCCACAAGTGAGAAATGGGAGTAAAGAAACTGTTAGAATAAAAGTGGTGGTTGCATTTAGCTGGTACAACAGTGTGACATAGATGCCGATCTACTAGCACGCTTAAATTCATGTAGTCGGGGACCTAGGGGGGGAAGCTCATGATAACAGTTGCCAAGAAAATATTTATAGAAAAGACAGAGGGAAGCCACTTCACGTCGTTGAGAAAATGAGTCGAGATGCCAGGTCAGGATCGATTATATTACAGACATTTTCTCTGAATTTTGTCAAGAATTTCGAGATCTACAGCTGGAGCCCCAGATATAGATGCAGCATTCAATAACAGATTTATAATCAGTAGACGTAGGAACAGATTTAATATGACCACTCCACTTCATGTCAGTGAAAGACTTGAGTCCAAGACAGGTGAAATAAAAACTCAAGATTACGAATTCCAATTTTTTTTTTATTTTTAAATTTTAAGAAATCATGAGTCATGAGCATATTATGTTTTGTCTTTCGTAAGTGGGTGGAATTACAAAGAATTTTGATAGAAAACTGAACACCTAACAAAACAAATATTCAGGACGTGGGTGATCATGGCTCTCCACAAATTCCTGTCCTTTATAGCTTTTGATCAATATTTGTTTTGTTATACAAGGTTGTTACGTAGATTTTGATAGAAAACTAAACACCTAATAACTTTATTAAAATAATAAAAAAGAAAACATTTCGGGATTTGCTTAACCCTTAGAGATATGTCCACAGCTTTACCGGTGGTAGAGAAAAATGACTTAATGCAAAGTCACCGGTTAAACAGGGGTAGAGAAAAATTACTTAATGCCCAGCCACCGGTTGAACAGTAGTAGAGAAAAATGACTCAACGCCCAGCCACCGGTTGAAAAGTGGTAGGGAAAAATGACTTAATGTCGAGTTAACATTTGACCAGTGGTAAAAAAAAATGATAAAAGCATTGCCACCAGTTGAACAGTGGTAGGGGAAAATTATTATTGCCCAGCCACTGCTTGAACAGTGGTAGGGAAAAATGACTTAATGCCTAGTCAATGGTTGAACAGTGGTAGAGAAAAATGACATAATGCCGAGCTAACATTTGACCAGTGGTAAAAAAAAATATGACATAATGCATTGCCACCAGTTGAACAGTGGTAGGAAAAATGACTTATTACTCAGCCACCGGTTAAACAGTGGTAGAGAAAAGTAACTTAACGCCCAGCCACCGGTTGAACTGTGGGTAAACACTTGTAACTATTTTTATATCTACTCTGAAATAGTACATACAAATTATTTGTGAATTTTCACTCTGGACCTTAAGCATAAGGTTTACCGTTGTTCACGAACACAGGGCTCAGAGAGTTAATAATATGAACATAAAAACTGACAAATTAATTGGTCATCCCTAGATTAATTCGCATTCGAGTAATGCGCTAAAAATTTTATATATCAAAATTTGATTAGTGCATACATATTACTCGATTGGTGCGGTAATACATTCTTAAGTTTAACCATAGTAATTGAAAATTGATTTTTTATAGCTGCCGTTTGATTAAAACTTTTCTAGAATTTAAAATTGGAAAATGTGTAATTATTTTGCTTGTCAAGTATTACCTTATCTAAATAAGTGCAGTCGTATTTTAAACAATAGACGGTTATATATAGATAATTTTATAATATAAGCTAATAATCAAAATATATATTTGAATATTTGTCTCAATTAAAATTTATTGATTATTTTGATTTTTTTTTTCCATTTTTATTTTGAAGGTCTTAAAATGAAATTTCTGATTTTTGTAGTTACCGATGTACACTTTAGTCGCACTAATTGGTCGTAGTGTCAGTTGTACAACTCTACCTGTAAAACATCTGTAGTAATAATCTGTATCTTCCTAAGATGCTGGTTTTTAAAAAAAAAACAAAACGAAATGACACGGAATTTGATAATTATATTTATACTTAGAAAAGAAGTCTGCATCTAATCATGTACGGTAGGCACTGTATTTCATGTTAGGGTTTGAAGTCAGTGAGATCATCCTCAAGGGAAGGGTTGGACAAGAGTGTAAATATTTCCGTTGGCTGTTCTCATTTTTCAGTATTTCCTTGCAAGATATTTCACTCAACATGAATCGGCTTAATTTATTTACACTAAATGCGATTACTCTTTTGCGTGGAATGTCGGTCTAAATTTCCAACACGAAAGACGGACAAGGAAATGGGCAGAGCGTGTGTGCATTCGATGGGATATGAAGACGTTGCATTTGTCTTACATAGAAATAAATTCAACCACAAATTCGATCGGAAGGATACCACACTTATTAAAAGAGAAAATAATTTAAACGGAAAATTATTGAGAGACACGCTCTCGAATCTTAAATAAAAAAAGAAGAAAAAAAATCTGCAGTCCCGATTTTTTTTTCAGATATCTCCGTTTCTAAAAGAATTACTCCCTTCTCCAGCCAACATACGCAAGTATAAAAAAAATGTTATGAAATTAAAAAGAAAACGATTAAATTAATTTAATAATGGGATCGCCTCTGTTTGCTCACTGGCGATCTATGTTCAAACTCGGCAGCATCACTTTATTCCTATATAACACTTTCTGTTGGAGGGGATGGAGCTCAGTGATTATTGATATGGGGCTGGACGTTGAGTCATTTTTCTCTACCGCTGTTCAACTTGTGTCTCGGCATTAATTCATTTTTCTCTACCACTGTTCAACCGGTGACTTTGCATTAAGTCATTTTTCTCTACCACCGGTAAAGCTGTGGTCATATCTCTAAGAAATATCTCCCGAAATGTTTTCTTTTTTATTATTTTAATAAAGTTATTAGGTGTTCAGTTTTCTATCAAAATCTACGTAACAACCTTGTATAACAAAACAAATATTGATAAAAAGCTATAAAGGTGTTGTAGAGTAGTTTTCACAGTGGAGGCTTGTATTTCACTAAGTCTGCCCTAAAAGAGTCCGACGTACAAAACGTTAGGAACTTGAAATTAAAGTTAATGACGCAGCAATCTAGTTGGGATGGTTGATACTTCAATGTCCGACATCGACTGACTCGCTCAACACCACTGATCCCAACTGGCGACCGCTACTACTACTACTACTACTACTACTACTACTACTTATTATGTGTAGGAGAGTCTATTAATAATAGAATAGGTACGTTCAGGTATGACAAAAGGACAGGAATTTGAGCCATGATCACCCACGTCCTTAATATCTGTTTTGTTATACAAGCTTGTTACGTAGATTACGCGCCGTTTTCTATGCCACACTCGCCTTCAATATACCCTATGAGTATCAAATTCTCCAAACCGTCTATGAACACATTGGCAAGCCTTACCAGTGAGCAAATCAAAGTACTATAGACTATCCGGAAACTCCCCTGATTTAAATCTAATCGAGAATCTGTGGTCAGTCTGCAAGGGAAGTTTTCGTAGAATGGACATACGATGTACTAACATGTGCACTGGGTCATGTTTCATTGGAAAAATACGTAAATAACGGAATTATTCGTTTTGTTTCAATTAATTTGCATAAGGGTATACATTTAAAAATGGTGTCTCTTCACAATGCTCATTGGCGCCTGATGAGTCCCTAAAGCAAATTATCCACTTTTCACATTTAGCCTTTTCTTTGTAAGGCACTTTGTAAGATTTGCTAACAGTGATGGAAATATATCATGACGTATAAGTTTTCATTATTTTTTGTTCTTTCTTATATCAGTTTGAGTGATAAGAAATAGGCGACTTAGAAACCAATTGAAATAAGAAATGTTTTCATCCTAATTACGAATGATGCATAGAAATGAAGAATAAATTTGGACTCCACTAATAAACCTTAGGTTCTGCAAGAAAACATTTGCAAGAGAGTGGCAGCAAATTGAATAGACTGAAGGAAAATTATTATCTCCAAAAATTCTTACAATATATTAGGTTGGTGCAAAAATAATGACATAATAATGTCGTTTTTCGACGTTAAAAATACGTCAAAAAATGACATTATTACGTCATTATTTTTGCACCAACCTAATAAAAATATTTCCTGGCTGTAAATAACCTGCAAAGTATTGTTAAGCAACAAAAAACAAATTAGGCACGGTGGAGTCATGGATAGAAGCTCGAAGTGAGGAATCGGAGAGCCGGGTTCGAATTCCGGTCGAATCAATTACATTCACTTACGTGCTAACATTTTTGGGAAAGGTATGAATCCTCTTCTTCTCTACCCAGCTATGGGTAAATAGCAGGACAGACCGAGTTCTATAGCCTTGGATAGCAACTGGTCTACCGCAGAAAGAAATATCAACCTGCTGCGGGAAAAAATCGAATGATGCATGATCACCTAAGCGTGTATCACTTATGGCACATAACTAACTGACTGAACCTTTTTGATCGTAGGGGGAACCATTATTCTAATGAAAATCAGATTTTTCATATCAAAACCTGCGTTCCTGAACAATTTAAACCCTTCTGTCTGAGCTCCTGAGTCAAAATTCGCAAATAATTGGTATGTAATGTTTTATGGTAGATATAAAAATAGTTACAAGTGTTTACTCACCGTTCAACCCGTGGCTGGGCATTGTCATTTTTCTCTATCACCGGTAAATAAGTGGTCAGTGCTCAATGGATTAAAGAGCTATCTGATGGATTGTTTGTTTTTTTACGGCTTATCAACCTTTTGTATGTTATTTAAAGCCAGAAAATATTTTTAGATAGTAATAATTTAAAAATAATAATAATGAATTGCTTATACAAGTCCTACTAATTAACCCATAGCTAGGAGGAGAAGAAATGGATTCACACTTTTCTCAAGGGTATTTGCTCTTAAATGAATATAACGAATCCAGCTGGAAGTGGAACTAGGAATTATCCATAAAACCATTCGCACATCTTAGCTTACAGCAACTGGTATTCCCAAGCGGTAACTCATCTAGGTACTGACCAGGTTCGACGTTGCTTAACTTCGGTGATCGTACGAAAAAATTGTTTGTGAATCTACCTGAATGTTGACAGAGACTTGAACGCGGATATTTGTGCCCCACACTCATAGACAGTCACACCTTTAGGGTGAAAGGGTTATCCGTTTGACCTGACAAGCCAATATTTAGTTCCAATGAAGGGCGTGCCCGACTTTATGACCAGACTAAAACGAACTTTGCAATTATCTACATGAGTGCCTACTGTAGGGTGATACTCACTGGTTGACCCGCTGTTTTGGCGTTGTGTTTGAGAATCCCGGCGTCGTAAATATCTATATGAATACATGCAACTGAGTGATGGTGAACAAGTTAGTCGTAAAGGTCTTTAGATGGGCTTAATGAAGTGGTATATGTAAAAAGAAAGAAAGAAGGAAGAATTTAGGAACGGGAAAAAAGTCGAATTTGAAAAGAAAGAAAGAAAGAAAGAAAGAAAGAGAGAGCGAAAATGAAGAAATAAAGATACTGAGGAATGTCAAGAGGAAAGAAAAAATAAAAAAAGAGAAAAAGAAAGAAAAGGGGAAAAAGAAAGAAAGATATAAAGAGAAATGAAAAAAGAGAAATAAATAAACAACAAGGGGAAGGTTAAAAGGAAAAAAAATAGGTAAAGAGAGAGAGAGAGAGAGAGAGAGAGAAGAGAGAGAGAGAGATACAGAATAACGGGAAGAAAAAAGAAAAGAAGGAACAAGAGAAAAAAAAAGAATGTGGAAATGTCCTTGATTAAAAAATGAATATAAAAAAATAAAAAATGAGTAAAGAAAAAAAAAGAAAAAAGCACAAAAGCTTAAAAGAAAATAGATGAGGCTCGAAGTAAGGAAAGAAGAAAGAAAGAAAGAAAGAAAGAAAGAAAGAAAATACTACCAAACGAAAGATAAAATGGAGTCGATTGTTTACGCTAAGTTACATTAAGTACATCTTGATAGAAAAACTAGGTGAAAAACAGTCATTAAAAACAGAATATTTCTTTCGTCATCCCACTTATTCTTCTTTTTCCTTCATTATCTTCCCGCTTTTTTTAATTTGTTTTATTTGTACTTGTACTTTTCCCTCACTTTTCTTTTGCCTCTTTCTTCCCTTGCCGTTCTTTTTCTTTCTTTCTTTCTTTCTTTCTTTCTTTCTTTCTTTCTTTCTTGTCATTAAACCCCCACAGCGATTGATAACGAAACAGAAGTCAGTCCGAGAAAAAAAAAAATCTGATCTCTTTTCTGATTAAAACGAGATAAACAGACAAGAAAATCCCACCGCTACCATCAAGTGAATTCTTCCATATTTTCCAACCTTGACCCTTACTGTCCAAAGGAGAGATTCATTCAAGCTTTAGTTCGCATCTCCAAACTAATTAGTATCAGTTTCACAGCTGCAGACCCTAATCAAACCCTCTTGGGGGATAGGAACGAGCTGCTTAGCCTTTGACGTTGACCAGAGAACGAATTTCAATGAGTTAGTAAAGGCTGTAAATAGCTTTTTCAGTCCTGGTCCACTTGTCATGCAGCCTATGTCCAATCGTTTGACCAGGCAACTGATAGATAAAAGAAATTAATAGTTTAACAAAGAGTATTTGATTTAATTTAGGCTTTCGAAGATTTTTTAGATGTTAATTCGTTTTAAGTTATTATTTTATAATTGCTCGCTTACAGGCCGTTGAAAGCGGTTGTTAAGCTGGTGTTTATTAACTTGCTTTTTACTTTTAGCTTTTATATTATAACGAGTTCACCTTTATTATAAAATAAAAGTAAGGATGAAATGAAATGAAAAATAACAGCGATATTTAACTAATTTTACAATTGCATTGGTTATGAATAGAGGCTTTAATTTAACAATTAACTCTATTGTTGTATGCAAGAAAGTATCAGATTGTGTTTTAAAAATTTTTAAAGTAAAAATATCTGAAGAAACCTAACACAACACTAAATAATTGAAACAATATACAGAGAAATCTATCATCTACGGACACCCCGTCCCCCATCAACGGACTTCGGATGCAACGGATAAATTATGCAGGCAAAATAAATTAAAAAAATCTGCAGAAAAAAAAACCTTTCAAATCGTCAGCAATGTATTTCAAAATTTGCAGGCTTAGCGGAACGAGTTGTATTAGTTCTCATAGGAATCATTTGGCGGTGGGGGCGTGCCTTTCAATTGTAAACAAAGACGAGTGTACAGTATATAAAGTACGATACATTAGCGCGTGCGTGAGGAAGTAGCTGTGAGAAATTTATTATTTTTGTTATTTTGATTAATATATTAATTGTTCTGCCATCATCCTTGTTTATAGCATTTACATTAGGATCATTACTGGCAGTTACTATAGTGGTTTTATAACACAAAAATGAATAATCCCTTCCCATCTACGGATAGTCGAATTTAACGGGCCACGTCTTCCCTTCATTGTCTCGTTGCTGAGTGGGGTGTCTTGATTTAATCTACTTATTAATCAGATATTCTATTCCCATGGTAACATGAGGCTTATGAGCACCCAGTAAAGCTTTTGCCAAATTAAGGCCGTAACAGAAACTATTTTTCGGCGTTTTTTTTTTTTTAAACTTAGAATTTAGTCTTAATTTATCAAAGGTCACCAACATGGTTTGTGGCAAGATGAAGTATTATGATTACTTACATTATTTACACATGGTTCAGTGGATAAAAACGTTGGATAGATCCTGTGACTAGACCCAAGTAATTGTGAGTTCAATACCAGGCCACAGCACTGCTGAACCAAAACTCGGAGAGCACAACCCTCCAAGTTTTTTGGGGGGGTCGCCACTGCTGTAGCCTGGTATTGAACTCACAACTCTTTGAGTCTAGACACTGGATCTAAACAACGCCTTTATCTCGTGGATGAAGGTGTTGGTCAGATGGTAAACCAAGTATCTTGGAGAATTGCGTTAAAGGGAAATAACTAAGACATCTGGAAAGGGCATGGCACGTGGAACTAGAACAATCTACCCCGGTGGACGAGATAATGGGTTCAGTTCGAAATTCCAATCACCGAGCGTAAAACGGCGGAAACGTTGTGAATATGGCAATGAAGATGAGGATAACCCTCCGAACAATGTAAATAATCATAATCCCTCATCCCAGAGACATAGACAGATACGTTTTTCCCTTGACACCACTATTATTTTAACTACTTACCCTCCTCGGCAATTAAGAAGCGATTATTAGAATTGTAATAAAACCTAAACCTATGATGAAATTGAATTTATACATTTTTTTGTTGTTGAGAATTTGCAACAAAAATTGTAAATACTTTATTTAGTAGATTGTTTATTTACAAGAATATGTACAACATTATAAAAACTAATACAATTGCATTAAGGCTAATGCAATTCAATATTTATCATTTATAAATTTATAAAGAAATAAATATGAAAACAATTTTTTATACATAAATTTATGAACATTTCCTAAATTATTAAAATATATGAACAATTTATAAGAAAATCTGATTATTTACCATTTTATAAAGCTCGAATCAATTGGTAATTCGTCGATGTTTTGCCAACCATTCCAATAAACAATCTAATAGTCTAGATAAACAATCTCATAAATAAATAGTGTTCATTATTTTTGCTATCAATTCTCAATAACAAAGGAAATCTATATATTATGAAATTTCGAGAATTTTTTTTTGTAGCACTTAATGTTTATATTAGTTATAAGACATATCCTCGGAGAATTGAAATCATCAATTTTTTTTTCAAATAGAAAATTGACTGACTCATAAAATAAAATATATAAATAAAACTAAGAGATTATTCAATTAGACATTCTTTTAATTACTTTTATGAATAAAATATATTATGGACACTATTGTCTTAAGAAAAAAAAATTCGATGAATACTGAATTTTTTATTTATTTAAAATTCTAATTAGAATAATTTATAAACTTTTCAGTCTTTTAAAATTATTTATCAACGTGTTATTATTTTTAAATAAAAACTGCATTTACTAATAAGGGGAAAAACTTCTTACAGTTCATCAACCACCGATTATTTTTAAAAGAATTGTGAATTTTTGTGTGTCTGTGTATGTATAAACGTGCCGATTTTTGTAAAAACGGATGTCCGTATTCGATATTATCAGAAAATTAAAGTGGTGACTCTTGTAAATTTAAAGCTTATTGATAATTTTCTAGGCATTTCCTCAACAAGTGTCTTCGTAAGTAAGGTTATATAGTCAAAGCACCTAAAATACAATAAAATATTCGAATATTTAAAATTGAAATTTTAAAGATTATTGGGTCGTTAAAAATGTCTAAAAAGGGGTTTGCGTTGTATTCGTCACATTATTTTACCTCAAGTATTTTCTGCTTACATAAATCTTGCAAACATTCGATTTTAGATAGATATGTCAATACGAGAGAAAAACACCTATCACCATGTTAACAATGACTTTCTGCGATATTCTAAATTAAAAGTAAGTAATATTTGTTTTAATTCAGATTAATTATATTTCAAATTGGTTAATCTTCCTCAAATAAAGCCTCAGAAAAGTATATATTTAATTTTTGAAAGATTTTTAATAAAAAGAATTATGTTGTTTTTAATATTGCCGATTTTAGTGATTTAAAAATAATTTCAATCAATTTAAATTCGGTTTGAAATATAGCAAAGTGTTTTGCTTATTGAAAATATTAAATTTAATCTATTAGCTAAGGATTAACATTTAAATAAAACCTTCAAGAAAGATTATAATTTTTTAAATGCATTTTAAACCTTAGGTATCATCTTTTCTAAGGCACTTAGGGATATTCTGTATTTTAAATAGGTACCTCATTATTATTTATCAAACGGTGTCTATTACGTGTACCCACCTGCGTATTAGAGAAATCTTCTTAAAGAAAATACAATCCCGCGCAATGATTGACCTCCAAGCCCAATTCTAGGGGAGACCGATGTTTGATTCAGTGTTCTTTACCCTCGGCTATGTCGAATGTCGCAGTAAGGATCTATTTTCTCTTTTCAAGGAAAGTGCAACCTCTTCACTTGGATTACTTGCCTGAAAGCTGCTCAATTTCGTATGAAAAACGAAAATTAAAATAATTTCCCAAAAATTAATGTATTTATTTTTAAGCCGCCATTTTTATTACTTCAAATGTTATTATTATTAATGGATACTTCGTATTTGAAAAAGACGGTCCATTTTTATCTATCAAATCGTGTGAATATCCTACGCCGACAGTACAACTTGGAGTTTCATATTCAATTCAATCTTCAGGTACTCAGTTGAATTTACACCGTTTGGTTAACAACGTTTGTTTAATATTTCTAGATCTCGCGAGGTATGTTGTTATTTGGGTGGATTATAATTGTAGATAAATATTTAATTGTACTGTAATCTAATCTAATCTAATCTTGAATATGTATTTAGGTTCGGACATACATTTGAGATTGAAAATAATAATTATTAAAAATTCTAGTTCTAATTTTCTAATTTTACTTTTCTAATCTTCTTTAAAAATGGACGTTGTTATTAAAATAATCTTAAGGATACTGGTGGGTCACTCTATTTTTGATTAAAAAATAATGATAAATTAATAAAAATTAAAATTAATAAAAATAAAAAGATTTGTAGTGATAAAATGATAACAAAAGTAAAGTAAATAAATAATAATAATAATAGTGATAAAAGAAGTCAAAAAATCAGAATAAAAAGAAAAATGAAATTAAAAATAATGGTTATATAGTAAATATACATAATAATAAAAATAATAATTACAACATCAAATCCAGGTATCTGTAACGCCCGAAACTAGGGAAATTATATTAATCCGGTTCAACGTAGTTGAGACGGAATTTACAGGTGCTCATTAACTCGCTTCTTCTGTTTAACATATTGGGGTGTTCATATTTTTTAGATCCTTAACTTCTCATAAAGACATATGCTGCATTTATCGCCTTTCCCGTTAAAGGGATTAGCTTTCGCTACGTACCTCCAGCTGATATTTGGGTTTCTATTCACGCCTTTTATTTTCCAGAAAAATTTAGAGAGAGCAGTGCTGTGATTATATTTAATATTACCCAATGTCATTTGGTGATGGTAGAAGCGTTTTCAGTAGAACCCACATAAAATTTGACCTCGTCATCATATTTGACGTTAGCTTCATAAATTAATGCCTTGTTCATACATCTGCTGCTTAATGGAGAAGGTTTATTTTTTTCGGCAGTTGCATTCTTTAGTTGTGGGGATGTTTTTGTTTTGTAGGTTAGTAAACTGTTTTGACATTGTTGCTGAAGGATGGGTTAAACCATATGATGTTGCGTTTGCGGGGTTTATGTGTGTGTCTGTATGTGTGTGTGTGTACGTGTGTCTGTGTGTGAGTACTTAATCCTGTAGACTCCCATTCGATGGGCACGTGACCGAAAGTTCTCATTCTGACCATGAGACCCGGGTTCGAATCACGCCATGGTCGATTTGTCAGGAAGGAGACTTCCTGATGTTATCGAACTAGAGAAAGTGCGTGAAAACCATACCACGGGTTGACCCTTGGGGCCGTCGATAGCTGTGCTAGCACGAAGTCTCAAGTCATCGTGGCTGAGAGCTTAAGTATGCTGGTAGTGTTCAAATTGTTGATCACGCTAGATAACACACTCTCACCCAGAAACTGTAACTAACGCCTGCATAGTTGCAGTATAAATACAAGTTGCAGAATAAACACAAATGCGCCTGAGCAAGCGTCTGCAATATGGGTTGGCTAGCCGCTCTCGTAGACAGGTATCCTCGAATACGAGTGGCCAGCTATACGAGACTCCCAAAAGACTTCTTTTATATACCGTGTCCCTTTAAGACGTAGGCAGTCATGCCCCTCCACCTCCTGTCCTTTGCAGCTCTTAATAAGTTTTTTTTTTGTTATTTCTCTCAGGCTGTTCTGCCATCCACTTGCTCACGGTCATTAAGTATGCCACGCATTGCTTTTCCTTGTCCTTCTTTCTCTCTAACCGTCTTGTGAGTATCAGATTCCCCAAGCTCTCCTTCCTCATAACAAGTCACAGAAATTTCAACTGCCTCTTCCTGATGTTAAGTATAAGTTTCCTCTTTGTTTCTCTCCAAATCCTCGAGGTTGCTTAACTTTTCGGCCCCATGGTATTCTTAGCATCCTTCTGCAGAAACACATTTCTGTTGCTTCAAGTCTTTTCTTCATCTTTGTCCAACATTTACTGTCATACAGAAGGACAGATATCACATAACCGTTCAGTACCCTTTTCTTTGTTTCTAAAGAATTTTTTCTGTCTCTTAATACTCTGCTTAGCTTTTGGAAGGCGTCTTTGGCCATCTCAGTACTTGTTCGGGTCGCCGTCCGAACACTTTTCAGATGTTTAAATTTCTGCTTGATTTTAGTATCCTCGAACTTTAAATTAGATTTTGAACTCATCTTATTGCTGACGAGCATTCTGTAGTTTATGTTTAGTCCTTTCTCACACTCCTTCGCTACCTTCTGTAGGAGGTTTTGTAGTTTCCTTACCGTGTCTATGATCTACTCAGTTGAAATCCGACTTTCCACGCCGATAAAGGGTACTCTACAAGAATACTCGAATTCAGGCGGGAGGAAAATTTTTCTTTAGTGGCTCTTCTCGATCGACACCGTTTCATATTAATTTTACTGATATTTCTTAACTCATATATATGTACGCATTGAAAAATAACATTTGTATATATATATATATATATATATACGTGATAATTCATCGAGTCTAGAAGAATCCTCAGCAGAATACAGAAATCACTGAAATGCTGATGAGTACCAAATAGGATAAAAACGTCAGTTTAGTGTTTTCTGCATTCTGTTGAGAATCCTTCTTGACTAATTACTATATATGATTATTCTAATCCCCCAAAATTTCTATCACTTATATATATATATATATATATATATATCCTTGCCTGATCCAGCTTCTAATGCTGCGGAGTGAGTGGCTTGTGGAAAGAAGACGTAGATCTTGGGGCACAATCCATCGTGTTGCGTATACTTGGATGACTATCACCGCGGAATTTGTGAGTAGCGGCGCTATATCGAGTCTAGTCTGTTTCTTCTTCGTCTCCGAGGACCTTGGTCAAGTGGTTTGACGCTTTCGTTGTACCATAACGGTTCAGGTTCGATTCTCGGTCGTGGATGTGCACTGCTGATGAGGCCGAAGTAGGCCGTCCAGTGCTTTCTACATTCTTTTAGACTCGATTAATTACTCTCTCTCTCTTTATCTATCGATCTATATATATATATATATATATATATAAAGACATGTTTATACATCCTTTTTATATATATGTTCACCCAATATAAGGCCCAAGGTCTACTCAAGGTAGGATGTTGCCGAGGGACAATGAAAAGAGATGGGCGAGAGTATTATGCATAGGATAGATATCATTCGACACTGGACTTAGAGAGACCAAGACTGTTTTTGTCATAAAGCATTATCTCGGGAGTTTTTCCCTCAAAAGGTAAGAAGCTGTTTGAGTGGAATTTGCTTCTTATCAAGGGAATTTCGGCCACAGAGGAGCGTTCGGTTAGCAAGGTCGAATTGACTGTATTTGAACTCTGTGGCCAAATCGGTAAAGGCACGTCAGGTTATATGACGGTTCCGTATAGGATACAGGTTCGATTCCTGTCGGAGGACAAATATTTTCTATGAAAATTTCTCGCACATTCAGGCCGGTAAATGTTGTTTAATACTGTTTATTATAAAACGGATCATTTACTTAAATATTTGAACCTATAAAAAGAATGTATAAACATAAAAATGTCTTTTTTATATATATATATATATATATATATATATATATATATATATATATATATATATATGGGCGTTGAACGTCATAAGCTTCGCGTTCTCGTGGTACTGATTTAAAATTGTGTGTTAAACGTGTTCCTTTTATTATTGTTGTCTATAATATTTAGATTAATCATTTATAATTTATATCGATCAAATTCTTAAGTTCGAAAAACGAAAAATATTTTTTAATGGGTATATCATACCCATATATATATATATATATATGTGTGTGTGTGTGTGTGTGTGTGTGTATGTGTGAGTATAATGTGTGAACATAGGAATCACCGGTGATTTCACACCTCAATGCCTTCTTCGAACTAAGATCTGAATGTCGAATTGAAGCGTGAAACTGACTGTCACCATGCAGCATTGATTGCTATACCCGCAGTATCGCAATAACTCTATAACAGAAACCGAGTACTCTCAACTACAAATATAGATAGTTTTAAATAATATATAGAGAGATGGAGATAAATTGATAGAGAGAGTTAGTGAGAGAGGAGCGAAGAATATAGATAGAATAAGACAGGCATAAAAAGAAGAGATTGTAAAAGTTATTAACAGACGGAGATTCACACATAGGTAAGTAAGTAGATAACTCAATAATCATGTAGGCATTTAACTATATCGTGTTGGACAGTGACCTGAATCCACATGGATAGAATTACGATAATTATCCGATACCGTAAACAACAATCTAGATCGGTAAGACGCCCGCGCCTTGATTAAAGCGGTACCCACGATCTAATAAAGAGTAAAGAATCTCTAAAAACTCTGGGCCACACATCATGAAGCATTTTTCGAATTCCTTTCCATGCTCTTCTCCTCCAGCTGAAGTAATGTTACTTTAAGCGCTTGATCTCTTTGAGAAGTTAGCCTTCATGAATTTGAAAATGCCAGGATCAGTCCGTTTGGCATGCAGTGTTTCTCACGCGGTGTGGCAAGCCCCATAGGTGAGGCGGAAGAGGATAGCAGGTGAGGCGGAAGAGGATAGCAGGTGAGGCGGAAGAGGATAGCAGGTGAGGCGGAAGAGGATAGCAGGTGAGGCGGAATGATTGAAAGACAATCAAAGATTTAGAAACAGTTTAAAAAATTCATCTGCAAAAATAAATAAATAAATACGATTTTAAAATTTAAAATATTATTACGGATTATTTGCAATTGCACGCATGAGTCCCAGTATAAATAGTTATAAATAATTATTGGCCGATTTTACCATTGTGATATCTTTTAATTATATCGATTTTTTAGAATATAGGGTCCGCAATTTGGAAGAGAGAGTTATCAATGATACTGTTCTAATTTCGAATCCGCAGTTATCTCCCTTTAATCCTCTCTTTGTTTATTTGTGTTTTTTTTTAATGTAATTATAATAAAATTTGATGAGATGCGAGCAAATTTTAATTCCGAAAATGTGACCCACAGAAAAAAAACAGTTTGGAAATCAATGGCTTAGAGCGTATAAAAATATTTTCATTTTTTAGTCATGGTGTCCATCTTGGAAGTTCTTATATGCGGTCTGAAATTTTGTAACGCTTTACAAATGGCATCATTTAATCAATCTTTTTTTCTTCTGAATGATAGCTGATAGGGTTTTTCTTCTCTGCCTTATATTTTAAAGCCAATCAATAGTTGATGGGCATCCAAATTGCCGCTTTAAATCGTTTGCAAATTCTGGTCAGTACGATAAGGTGTTCTTTCATTTCACTTCCCTTATCAAATTCTATGAAACGGCGTCCATTTTCATATACCCGAATTGGTCAGAATGTCTATATTTGCATCTCAAATTATATCGTCTGGACATATATAAGTGATTTTTATTCCCACAGTATAACTGAAAAGAATTAAAGAAAAGTAAATAGATATTAATATAGATTGATAGATAGACAGATAAATAGATAGATAGATAGATAGATAATGAACAAACGGAATTAGCTAGCTATCTAGCTAGATAGATTTGAGCATATTGAGATAGATTGGTAGATACATGGATAATGAACAGACTGAGATAGATAGATAGATAGATAGATAGATAGATAGATAGATAGATAGATGTATAATGACCGGCTACTTGTTTTCTGAGCACACCCGTCTGCTCGTACCGCTAGCTAATCCCTGTTGAAGGCACCTGTTCAGGCCAATTTGTGCTTCTTCAACACCCACTGATCCCAGTTCTCGTTTCTCTTTCAACTGTGCTGAGCGGACCCACGGCCCACTAATATATACGGCCCCTATATGTCACATTTCAGGCGTATTTCTAACAGGCATATTTAGAATATAGACAATTTATGTCTCCTTTATCTAAAACATGTCACATCCGCCCCACAATACACAAAACTGGTTATTGTGTTTTCCTTTTTTAAACAGAAAAGTAATAATAAAAGATTGTAAACACACAAAAAGTGATTAAAGAATTAAGCAGTAATGCAAAACAAATACAAGTAAAAAACTTACCAAGAATTTCTCTATAAATCAATTTTATTTTGACCTTTATCTTTTTTTTTAAAAAACATTCTACACTATTTTTTCGATCTTCATCCGATGAAAATTTTCGTTTGTTGTAAAATATATTCGCAACAATTTTTGCTGCAAAGTGAATTCCTTTTTCAGTGTGTTGTTCATAAGTAAAAACATATTTTGGAAAATAAGTTTCCGAAATTATTTCGACCGACTCTCTTGTAGTGGATTCATTATGTTTTGCAATAAATTTATCTGTATAGTCAAGTATAGCGAAACAAGCAGAAATGAACTCTGCCGTGTGGCTAGATGCAACCGTAAGACCTCCTTGAGGAAGTAAGTCAAAGTACTGCTTCTCTGTAGCATCATCACTATCCCTGCCTACCATGACCGGGGAACACATTTTACATTGAAAACGTCTAATAAAGAAAGAGATGGTAAAGTAATTTGTAGGCTTGTTGAGACGTAGAGAGCAATAGTAAGGCATAACGTATTAGAAAATGAAGGACGACCTCTTGGTTGGCAATGTTGCTTTTTTATTTTGTAATTTTTCTAGAACTGAGTATGGTTGTTCTTCCAGCACGTTTTGTATGTAGTTTTCCATTTTTTTTTTTAATTCAAAACCATTAGGACAACACGTTGCTTCTTATATTTGAGTAAAATCCTTTATCGCAGAAATAAAATCATGTAATTCATCAGTTTTGATTAGTCGTTGCTTTGGAGGCTTTCTGAATTGTGTTCGGCAAAAGAAACGGTTTTCTTATTTTTTCTGAAGGTATTGTAGGTATTGGATGTAAATCCCAATTCAGTTTGTTTAGTTTTTCCTTTCAAAATAAATTTCTCTTCAAAGTTTTTCATACATAGAACTGGATTTTTCGTAGGAAACCAATCAATACGATTAATGATTTTTATTTTCGAGGAAAATAAAATAAAAGAAAAGTATTTTCACTGTTAGTAACATCCACTAGAAAAATTAAATGCAAGATATTTGTTAAACATTTTTGTTAAACAACATATCGCTTTATAATATAATCTTTAAATGCAATGGATTCTGAGGTAGAAAATTTACCTAATAGCATTCATTTTTAAAACGGACTGAAATTGAAAATCATAAAAGCGAGGTAACTCACAACCGTTTATAATTCGTAGATTAGTAAAATAAAAGGTGCAAATATGCATTTTAGTATTGAAAACATGTCTAGGGAATTGAAATAACGTCTAATAAATTCTACGTCATTGTACGTTGTTACTTTACATTATAAGAATTCAAGTTTTAAAGTTACCCCACCCCTTTTAGATCAGCAATCTTTTAAGGGGCCATTCACATTTTTTTATATTACATCGGCTTGTTATAATTCAGATTCTTACGTGACATGTGAAGCCGTACAATATTCGTTGGCCGTGGCAGACCTTACTTACATTTTCTAGGAGAGAGTATATAAGTTGTCATGATTAGCAGCTTGGCCAGTACGCTCCGAGACTCAGTCACGATGACTTGTGAGTACATGCTAGCACCACCATGGACGGCTTTCGAACAGTTTCGTCTAATTTCACTCATAATGCTTGGGTCAACCCGTGGTCTAGGTACTTTCTAAAAGTACTACTCGCTAGCATCCCCACCGCACACCGATAACATCAAGAAGTAACCGTCCTATCAAATCGACCACGGTGAGATTCGAACCCGGGTTCCATGGTCGGAAAATGACTATCGGACCAGATAGATAGATAGATAGATAGATAGATAGATATGAACAGACTGAGATAGATAGATAGATAGATAGATAGATAGATAGATAGATAGATAGATAGATAGATAATGAACAGACTGAGATAGAAAGATAGAGAGACATGAACAGACTGAAATAGATGGATAGATTGATATGAACAGACTAAGATAGAGAGAGATAGATAGATATGAACAGACTGAGATAGATAGATAGATAGATAGATAGATAGATAGATAGATATGAACAGACTAAGATAGAGAGATAGATAGATATGAACAGACTGAGATAGATAGATAGATAGATAGATAGATAGATAGATAGATAGATAGATAGATAGATAGATATAAGAGGGTGCTGGAAAGGTCTACTGACCATTTGAAGGATAACCCTTCTTTGCACCATTCGAATAGAATCAAAGAGACTTTAGGTTTATTAAAACAACTGAGAGTGCATGAGAAGTCTGTTGTGAGCCCTTGTGTGACTTTTGAGATATATTTGATACTCTACATATTGTACCTTTCGATGAACTTCAGAACGCTTTCGAGTTTTGCTGTTGGCCAGCTTCTGCTCTACCTTGCCTTTGAAAGCATCTCCTAATCGACAGGTGATAGTCTTACAAATTTAGGCCCTTTATTTCAAGCGACAACTCACCTCTCCTTTATAATGTTAAGAGGAGTTTTTGGCAATTTAATTAGATACTGTTTCATCTACTTCAAAAGTGACTTACAGCAACAAAAGGCGTGAAGATGCGGAGAGCTATGTTCATCTGCTTAATGAATTAAAAATCAATGAATGACAGAACAGGGACAAAGAGTGATAAAGGGTCAATAGTTACTCATAGTACAAAAGACAGGAAGTTGTAGAGAGCCATGATCGTTCATGCCCTGAAGAGACATGGAATAAAAAAGTACAATTGATGAAGATCGGAGAACGGTTTGGTTGAAATATGGCAGGAATAATAAGAATAATGAATAAAATGAGCAGAATTGTCATAAAATCATTTGGAATAGTTTTGGATAATTTAACACAAAAGTCCCCCGTTCCGGGTATGGCGATAAACTTCATCCGTGTTCTGGGTAAGACGATAAACTATGTCCGACAAGGCCTTTGATCAGGAGGTTTTGAGGAGTGTGAAACCACCTCTTAATTGCTGGTGTTCTCAGGTCCACCCTGACCCGGGGTGGTAGCGCCTGCTAGGGTCCCAGCTATGGGCAAATAGTTAACACCCAAACTGGGGTCAACACACTATGAAAGTTAAAAAATAGGTTTTAATACCAGAAATACTTTGTAAATACATTATTACCAGCAATAAATTTTTGAAGAAAAAAATTATTATCAGCAATAAATTTAAAAGAAAATATTACCCAGAATACATTTTTGGGGAAAAAATATTATCAGAAAAAGAGTTTTGAAGAAAAAATATTACCAGCAATAGAATTTTGAAGGATAAAAAAATGTTATCAGCAATACATTTTTGAAAAAAAAATACCAGCAATAAAATTTTTGTTGGCATTACATCACCCATTGAGGATGGTATGCAGTAAACCAAACCAAGCCAAACACAAGTCCTATTATAAACAAATGATGTTGATTTACTAAGAATTACTAGTATTTGACAGTAGACCATAATTTTGCACTGAACAAAAATGTGGGTCAAGAGTGCCAGAAATTATTGCTAGAATTTCCAAAACTTTTGCGCAGTGAGACTTTTTCCTTTTCATCGTCTGACCCCAGAGAGGCAAAGATGTTTGGCTCTTTCTAACAGCGACAGTCGTCATGGGACTTTTCACTCACTTCTAGTACTTTCTTTTATTACTACCGCCACCTGTCGCTTTATTTTGCCAAACATATTTGTCTTCTTGAAAATGTTCCAATGCAACAAGCCGTTCCAAGTTTTGTTCTTTTAGTTGTCTCAATTTGTTTCAGATTTTATTTTCAGTAAAATAATAATGAATCATAAAATCTACACCCACGCACACAAACGTAAGCCCACACGCGGTAGTACACACGCACTCTCATACACGCAGATCAACACAAACCTACGTCCATGGACACATACACGCTCACACTTTCCGTAAAACCCGACGCAATATTTGTTTAATTGTTTTCTGAATTTTTTAAAAACTCCCTCTTTTTCTTATTGTTACTCTCTCTTTTTCATACTCTCTCTCTCTCTTTCTGTTTCACTCTTTCTCTCTCTCTCTCTTTTTCTGTTTCACTGTCTGTCTCATTTGTTTCATGACATTCGACTATTTTGGATGCTGGCAACAGCTGCATCATTAGACCAAGATGGCGTGGAAGTCTCCCATCATTGTGTTACCGCCTTGTTCGCGGGCTTTGAAGGATTTATTCGCATATAAATGAAGAGACCCGCTTGTACCAAAAAAAAAAAAAAAAAAAATGCCCAAAATATGTCAATTAAATTTAAGTATGGTTTCGCTTGTTGCTTTGACACGCTCGAAGAATGTCGTTTTATTAACTTGGCTCTGAAGACATTTCTGCATTTTTCATTTTCGTTCTTCATAAATTTTTATCTACGTTTGGGATTACTTTTTTTCTTTTTCGCCACTTTTTCTTCAAGATTTTTAACACGATAAAAAATGTCTGAAGAAAAAAAACTTATTCAGACATTTTTATTTTATTTTTCTTCTCTTTCGACGCTTTTGTTTTTCTTCATTTTTTTTGTACATTTTTGCTTTCTTTTTTTTTCTTCTGCAGCAGTTATTTCTCTTTTTTATTCTTATTTTCTTTTTCCTTTTCTTCTTTTCATCTTTTCCTTTCTTTTTTCTTCTTCTTTGTTTGCATTTTATTCTTTTTTCATCTTGCCATTTCTTCTTCTTCGTCAATATTTTTTCTACTTTTTCTTTCTCTTCTTTTAATTTCTTCTTTTTTTTATTTTCCATAAACCTTTTTCAGTCGCCATTTCTTCTTTTTCTTTCTTTTCCTTTTCTTCTTCATTAATATACTTTCGATTTTTTCTTTCCTTTTATTTCATCATCAATTTTTCATTTTCAAGATTTTTCTCCTACTTTTTGTTTTCCTTTTTCTCTTTCAGCCATTTCTTCGTTTTCTTCGTTTTTTTCTTTCCGTTTTACTTCTTTGCCCTTTTCTTCTTTAATTTCTTTTTCATCTTTATCAATTTTTTTGTATAGCATTTTTCTTCAGTCATTTTTTTCTTCTTTTTCTCCTCCTTTAATTTATTTACTCATTCCTTTTATTTAATTTTTTTTTCTGTTTCACATAAAGTTTTTCATCTATATATTAATCCTTTTTTTTCTAATGATTTAACAGAAAAAATCAAAGATTTTACAAGTCTCTTATGTTACTGGTGTTGATCATTGTTGTCTTTTATTCTTACCCTCACCCACAAAAACTCAAACGTATATTTTCAAAAACGACATGTCTCTTCAAAACATTTCTTCTTCTTCTTCTTCATTTTTTTCATTTTCTTCTTTTCTTCTTCTTCTTCTTCTCCGTTTTCTTCTTTTTTCTTCTTTTTCTTCTTATTTCTTCTTTTTCATCATTTTCTCCTTTTTTCTTCTTTTTCTTCTTCTTTTCATCATTTTCTTTTTTCTCCTTCTTTTTCTTCTTCCTATCCTTTTTTCTTCTTTTTCTTCTTCTTTTCTTCTTCCTTTCTTCTTTTTCTTCTTATTTTTCATTATTTTCTGCTTTCTCTTCTTCTTTCTCTTCTTCCTTTTCTTCATTTTCTTCGATTTTTCTTCTTTTTTCTTCTTCCTCTCCTTTTTTCTTCTTTTTCTTTCTTTCGTTCTTCTTTTTCTTCTTCGTTTTCTTCTTCTTTTACTTTTTTTCATCATTTTTTCTTCTTCTTTTCTTCTTGTTCTTGTTCTTTTTCTATGCGATATGTTCCTTCAAGAAGTGGACGATCATAGTATTCCACAATTTCCTCTCCTTCGTGGCCCTTAGCAAAGTTTCTCCTTTTACCAACCATGCCTCCGTTCCGCCATCCATTTATCTATTCACAAGCTCGTCAGGCAGGTAGCTGACTCGCTGCCTTCCTTCAACCGTGATTGCTAAGTCTTCCAAACCTTCTCTTCTCATTAGGTCTCCATGAAATTTCACTTATCTCATTCTGATTCTGACCAAGCGTCATTAGTTGTTCAGATAATTCGAGCATTTTCCTTCAATTTTTTCATTCTCCATCGATGTTATATTTTCATCACAAAGTGGGGGTAATATTAGCCCTTTCATCTAAAGTTAAGATCTGAGAGAGGAAATGTTTTCCTCTATGTCTCTTTAGACAGAGGTTTTAAGAATTAGTAGCGAGCTGACCATGAAACGATTTGCCAAGGAAATGACCTTGATATTATCAACGCAGTCAGACGATTCCAGCATGCGTCACATTTGAGACGTGCCTAAACACCATACCACAGGTTGACCCAAGCTTTGTGAGTGAAATTAGTGAAACAAAAGTGTTCAGAAGCCGACGGGGGTTGAGTTAACGCGAAGTCACAAGTCATTGTAACCGGCAATATGAACTTTGTTCAACTACTGATCACGCCGGATTATCCACTATCTCCCCAAAACTGTAACTAAGGCCTGCTCGGCGTAGAGACAATGTAATACACAAATCTCTGTGGGTATTGAACAAATACCAATGAGCCTGAGCAGGTGTCTGGAACATGGATTAGCTAGCCACCCAAGCCGAAGAGTGTGCTCGGAAATGACAAACCAATCATTATCAGTATTACTATCATTATTATTTGAAGAAACTTACATCATATCTGTACACAGAGCGTTTGTAAATGGTGGAAGAAAAGTTCAGCTAATACTAGGCCAGAGAGCCACTTGAAGTAGGGTTACTGGTAAAATGTTTAGGATGGAGGAGGTATGTGTTACGAATGAAAGATAGGAAGTGAAGTTTATGAGTGTGGAGTGGGTAGCCATGGTCAAATGCAAAATAAGTAACAGAACTGTCCAACAAACAGAATTGACAAAGTTTGCAATAAGTAATAACAAGAAAAAGAACAAGGTAAGAAAAAATAATATAAAGCAAGCAAACAATATATGCAAGACAAATTAACAGTAATAAGGCAAAGCAACAGTAATATGGCAAAAAGTTCACAGACTAAGAATTGGCGTCGACACACGAAAGCAAGCAAGCGAACGTAACGTTCTGATTTCAAGACAAGACAGATCGGGACTGACTTATATGAAGCCGCAAACCGGTCTATTTTATTGGCTAGGAAAAAATCCCGGCATGCATTTGCGTACTTCTGCCGATAAAAATGGAGGGTTAAGTGTTTTTGCAGTCATTCCCCATGAGGATTGGAATAAAAAATGAATGGACAAATAACAATTAATCTTTTACGTATTAAGGAAAGCACTTACGCAAGTCTGTTCCACAGAGCAGCAGTTCTTGAAAAAAAAAAAAAAAAAAGAAAAAAGAAAAGAAAGGTACCTGAGTATTTACAGAATACATGTCAGTGATTCGCCTGCTTGCAGGTAGCATGCCATGTCCTGGTGTGTCCTGGTTATAAAGATCCTAACTACTGATAGATGAGCGATAGGCTCGTGATATTACTTACATCAGAAAGAAGCAGCAGAAGATAGTAATGGTAATATTAACTGTTTCCCTATAATGACACATTTGGCTTTCATTGACCGAGCAGCCATTACTGTTTTCAGTTGAAATTAATTAAATCTTTCTCTTA
The DNA here is from genome assembly GCA_903632075.3 of Acanthosepion pharaonis. Taxonomy (NCBI): domain Eukaryota; kingdom Metazoa; phylum Mollusca; class Cephalopoda; order Sepiida; family Sepiidae; genus Acanthosepion; species Acanthosepion pharaonis. The sequence goes on from CAHIKZ030000457.1 coordinate 112,421, forward strand.
AATCACCTTTTTAGGAAAACAGGTTTCTCAAGTCCAGTAGATGTCATCGTTCTTTCCATTACTGATGGGAATTTCCTTCCAAACCCATTTGATGTGGTGTGTAATGTTAACATCTCGATTGTCATTATTTTCTAACGTGTTACATATGCTATCCATTTTACTTGTTGCTGCTGTTGTTAGTCCTCAACTGATGCAGTTTCTATTATTTGGTACAGTTCTTTATTTGTGATTCTGTGGCGCCAGTCCACAATGTTCAAAGCAGGATGGTCTTTGCTAAGACCTTCAGGCTTTCATCGCTCAAAGCCTTTTTTTTCACCATTGCTTTTAGGAAGGTCTTCGCCTATAAGACGGCTTAAACAATTCTGAACGCTGTTAAAGCTGGATTCAGCAACTCTCATCCAAATATGGCAGCAACTCAATTTTTGGTCTAATCTGACTCTTGTAAAGAAACAGTTATATAACAGACCTTTCCTACCTTCATTTCCCACTCTATGTAGTCTTGTGTCAGACAAAGCTAAATATAGTAAATTATTATATGAGTTGGTGGCATGCTGCTACTACTGGTTAGGCAGTTTAAGGCAGTCATGGGGGAATGGTAGGCTCAAATACCGACTCACACTTTCTCTTTTCCGTTAACTATCGTGATATGTCAGGTATTTTCTCAAGGTATCTGGCGTTGTGATAAATAGTCGGTTTCATGCCTTATCCAAGGTTATGCTACGAAATAATTGTTAGCATATTCGGTCTAAAGATGAACGGGTTCGTCTTTTTTTTATACTAACGTTTACCAAATGCATGGCCCGAGAGATATTCAGGGTAGAGTGCTATTGATATAATGATAATGATGAATGAAGTGTGATATGACTAAAAGAGAAACTGGTACAAAGTGAAGATTAGGAGGATAGATAACAATTTGATTTGAGGAAGTTAAGATTGTTTTATTTTTTTACGGTTTATCAACCCTTTGTGGGTTATTTAAAGTTGAAACATATTTTGGATTGCAAGGAATTTTTGTGATTGAATATTGCATTAACAATTTTGTGAAGATAGCAATTAATTTTCCAGATAGTAGACGTACTATTTAATCCATAGCTAGTGGAAGAAGGGATTAATATTACATATACCAAGGGTATTTGCGCGTAAAGGAATGTAAAGAACTCGATTAGAATTCGAACTCTCTGCAACACAATCTTTCAACCCATTTTCTTTCAATTTGGCATTTGATAAACTAGTAAATAGAAGCTGAAGTAGTTACATTCATTTTTTACTAATGTTCACCCAGTACAAAGCCCAAGAGCCCTTCAATGTAGAGGGTTACTGTGTAGACTTATATTAGTCTAGGAAAATGCAAGTGTTAGGAGTATAGAGCTGAAGTAGACTTTAGAAGGAACCAAAAACCCAGTCCTAAAAAGGAAACAAGGGATAAACCACTATTCCTGTTCAAAAGACTGGGGAGGAGTGTGAACCTGACTACACATACTTCCAAATAATGCCATAGATCCGAGTTCGAGCCTCATACCTGTTATCCACACGGCGTCATTTTAAATTGACGTGTTCTTTTCTCTTTATAAAAATTGATTTCATGAAAATACTGAATCTAAGCAAAATGGTCCTATTTATATGGAAAAAAGAAGGTATCTATTTAAACTGACGCCAGGAGAATATGGGTTCAAAAATAATTTCAAATGCTCATTTTCACATCAGACGGGTCCTCCCCACTTGGCGCAAAACATGTGTTTATATTACTGATCGCTCAAATTGGCCTTGCACCAGACTAAATAATGCCGTGTGCACACACAACACTCTAGGTGAGTAGTGAGTCTATCGTGCAAAAAGGTGAATAACTTAAAGTCTTTAATAATGTATTTAATAAGAATTAACTTAAATAAATTATTCCTGCTATTCATTTAATAATGACATAGTAATTCTTTGCTTACCTTTATTATTTTCGATATTGCGTGTCTGGCTGGTGAGTAAGAGTTGGTAGGTGGGGACGGAAGTGAATTCGTCCCAAAATGGCAGAGGCGAGGTGTACTCTGTATCGTCGTGGATTGTAGCGTCGCATGACTGGTTTGTTGCTATGGTGACCTGTGTGCCAAATAATAAAGCAAGGCTATGCGGTCGAAAGGTGGCAAGAGCAAGTGGAGCGTTGAAGCTTTGCCGTTGGTAGCTGGGTGGATGGGGGTGTGTGGTGACGTGTCGAAACTTGCGTCTTTTTCACTTCACACAAAATATGACTGTCTATATCTCCCTTTTTCTGTTTACAAAAATTCTGTGTGTGTGTGTGTGTGTGTGTGTGTGTGCGTGAGAAAGAGAGAGGAGGAAGGAGAGTGAGAGTGAAGTGAACTGGAATGAGTTACAGCTTTCTTTCGTTCTTTCTTTCTTTCTTTCTTTCTCACGAAACATCAGTTTATTCATATTTAATACTTTTCTTAGGTAAGAAAAAGACAGAGCGACACACAGACAGACAGACAGACAGACAAACAAACAAACAAACAAACGGACAAATATTAAGAGGATCAAAAAACTTGCAATATTTTTTTCCTTCTTTATTTTAATTTATTATTATGTATATATCCA